>SMLS01058935.1:0-12241 GCA_004785975.1 Popillia japonica
ATTTTGTATGAATGAGAATTATTTTATTGGAAAATTCCTTTCCAATGTAAGTTTGTAGTAATGGTTGTGCTATTAGTTCTATTTTAGGTTGTTTTAGAATAATAAATTTGGTGCGATGACCTTGATAATTCAAATTGAAACGATATTCTCAATCTGGCTGAGTTTGCATATCGATTAACACTGTGCAATATTAAGAGCTTCAGTGGTTAGCGTGTTGCTTGTAGCCATCTTATTGTTAGTATTGTTGATGTCGTGTGGTGGTCAAACATTGTGGTGAGCATTCAGCATCGGGTATGAGGTGGTGATGCTTTTTTTTCGTATCATACAAAAACTTAAGTAAAATACACAAAAGTAAATAAAGAGAAAACAAAGTCAGCGTTTTGCCACTAATGTATGTACAGAAGTAGTTTTTCAGGAGCGAAAGGTGTATTAGCTGCTAGAGCCCTCTATCGGATGCTAGAGGTGAAAAGCTTTTGATTGGAAGGCGTATGAGGAAAATCAGTAGGTACCTCGACGTGTGAATTACGCTAGAACCGAAAACCGTTTGAGTGAAAGGTGAATGGAGTATGTCTCCTTCTAAGAAGGTCAACATTCTTAACTTCAACTGTCTGTCTAATATCACATAATCGTATTCAATTCTATTTAAGCAAATTACGGCACGCCTTCATTTTGCAGCGGTCTGAGCGATCAAACTATTTTCGTACGAAATTCTCACAAACTGACACAACTGTAATTACTGCTAAGTACATACATTAATAACTACATACAGTCCTCAACTTATTTCTGTTTCAGTTCGTTTGAGTTGTAGTAGGTAGGATTCGTTTCTCACTTGGAATTACTACCTCATATATGGACGATAGACTGTACATACGTTACCAACGTCTTTAAACACTTTAAACATACTACATACCATATGTATTTTGTAAATGATAGCTGTAACTAATCAAAAGTTCGAAATCTCACCAATGAATCACATGTACGTTATAGTACCTACACAAGTTTTAAACGGAAATAATTCAGACAAGTTTCAGACGTATCCATATGACTTCCAGAAATCAAACATCTACATATCATCTAACTTAATTAACATCTCTGAAGTCCTTGTACAGGAAGTCAACATAATATTCAAAATAGCTACATCGAGGAAATTGTCAGCTGGTGGTATTCGGCTCACGTAACATCTTTATTGCCGATATTCATCTGTAAGCCATATGTCTAGTTAATTATTGCGCTAACTATATGGTTTGTGTATATATACACAGTTCTGCATAATCTCTACCTATGTACTATATTATGTAAATGTAAATTAGTGAATTTGATCAGTAAGACACTTTGCGGTTTGACGTATTCTATTAGCATATCGCCACATTAGGAAGTATTAGTCAGATATGGAATAGGTATGTACATACTACGAGAGAAAAATAATTGGAACATAATTAAATAGAGAAATCCTACTTAATTAACATTTTAATTAGTTTCAATCGTATTGAATATTTCAATTGGGTGATTAACAACGCTGAGATATAATTTAAATACCTCGTTCATAAATACAAACACCAGCAGTTTTATATATGTTGGTAATATCGGTAGATGTAATAATAAACATCCGTTATATTTGATATATGTGCACCAAAAAAATGATTGACTTTGTGGTGTCGTACATTTAAAATGAACGTTGAAACAGATCCTATCCCGAGAAATACTAAAGAGTTGATTCCTTTTTTTCCATAAAGTTGAGAACGTAGGAAATATGAAACTTTATCGCCTAACTGGGGTAACCTTTGGAGGTACTACAAATTGCTCGCTAAAGTTTCAGAACTGTGGTAGATGTGGCGGTAAAGCGTTCGCAATGTTAAAGCTGGGTCTTTTACTTAATGAAAATATCTTTAGTCGATAATCAGTTTAGAAATGAACAACTATGTATGTATGTATACTGCGCAATTAAAATATACTGAGTATCTAGCTATAGAAACAAGTTAATGTCTATGCAAGACAAAAATGGTATTGTATTACAAATTAAAACAAACATATGTTCGAATTGAATGTCGAGTCTGTCTCGGTAGGTGCAAACGAAGTTCGCTCTGTAATAAACTCGGCGAAACTAAGGCTGTGCAAATAAATAAATCACCGAAGTGAGTTCAAAGTAGTAATAAAGGGTTATTACGCTAAGTGTATGACAGGAATATCAATGAAAAGGTAAAATTAGCCAAAATTAGATTAAATAGATTGTGACATAAGAGAGAAGCGTTCACCGATAGGGGGCCAGGGTCCGACGGGTTGACCGGCCTATGGATTTTTTGCGCGGTGACGGTAAAGTAAGCGTAAATAATTGAAAAACTAAAGTGGGAGATCTGGCAAAAGAAAGGCAGGACTGGCATAGGAATTTTTATAATATCTGATACGAGTGTGGCGTAGAATACCTTAACGAATGCAGGAAAAGCATCCGACGAGGCAACAGGTACAGATGAAATCTGCAACGAGAAGTTAAGAGAAGGCGGCGAAGAACTAAAAGAAAGAGTATATAACCTGGCACTCTTGTATATAACCCTTGCAAATACGGAAAGAGGAAAGGATCCCGAACGAATGGAAAGAAGGATTAATAGTTCCAATACCAAAAAAGGAGGATCTCACGAAACTATAGGCAAATAACGTTGCTACATGCAGTCTACAAGTCAACATCAGTCATGAAAAAGCGCTTGACTATCTACACGGAGAAGGCAATAGGGGAGCATCAAAATGGATTTAGGCAAGGTAGATCAACGGTGGATGCGGTTCATGTTCTTAACCAGATCATTGAAAAATGTTACGAAGTGGATACAGAATTACAAATAGTGTTTATTGATTTTCAGCAAGCCTTTGATAGTGTGAATAGAGAGATGTTACTAGAGGACGCAAGACGGCTCCATATACCGGAGAAATTAGTTAGACTGATAAAAGCCACACTGAGCGGAACTACAGTAGCGGTTAGAACACAAGAGCGTAGCACTAAGCGAATAGTAAGCCACAGAGGAGTGAGACAAGGCGACGGACTCTCAACAACCTTATTTAATATAGCGCTAGAAGGAATAATAAGAGCATGCGGAATAGAGGGAACACTTATTAGTAAATCAGTACAAGTAATAGCATTTGCAGACGACCTAGCAGTAGTAGCAAGAGATAAGAGAGTACTAGCCGAAACTGTATTAAACCTCAGCAGGGAAGCAAAGAAGCGCGGACTACAAATAAACCAAGGGAAAACTAAGTACATGAAAATATCAAGAAGAGATCGAGTAGACGATGCAATAAATATGGACATAGGAGAATACAAACTTGGAAAACATTCAAATACCTTGGAGTGATAGTGAGTGGTAAGAACGAAAGAAACTTAGAAATCGATCACAGAATACAAGCAGGATATTGTGCATTCTATAAATATAAGATGCTTATGATAAATAAACGAATCAGTAGAAGAACAAAACTGAAAGTATATAAAAAGTAATAAGACCGGTAGCAACGTATGCAGCTGAAACCATGTGCATAACCCGAAAAGAGGAAGATAAATTAAGAAGATTTGAAAGGAATATTATAAGGAAAATATATGGAGGAAGAAAGGTAAACAACGGGGACTACAGAAGGATAACAAACGCGGAGATCGAAGAAATCCTAGAAGGGGAAAATATAGTTAGACGGATAAAATCGCAGCAGTTGAAATGGTACGGACACATAAGCAGGCAAGGCGAACAATCAATAATAAAGAAGAGCACTTAATGGAAACCTACAGAGAACAGACCAAGGGGAAGCCCCAGCACAAGGTGGCAAGACCAAATTGTTGAGAGTATTAGGACTATGGGGGTTACGGAATGGAGGGAGAAGATGAAGGATCGAAAACAATGGAGAAGAATAACTGAAGAGGTAAAAAGAAATACAAAATTGTGAGAGGTGAAGTAAGAAGGATAGTGGACTGACCAACCACAAAGCATACTAAAATGGTGCGAAGAGCTCTACGAGCGGCTACAATTCCACCAGGAATGCTCAGCCTTATATATATATATTGTTGTGTGTCACTAATGACGCAAAATAAAAAATATGAACAGTTTAGGAAGAACCAGATTATAATGTGAATATTAAATTTTTTACAATGGTTATCTAAATAACCCACCCTCAACCCTTACCTGTAATTTTCTAATTAATTAAATGTGTGTGTGTGTTTCTTGTATCCCATATCCTCTTGTGCGCGTTGCAATCTCCTCCCCGGCATTTCCAATCTTGTTATTCTTTTTCCGGGTTTTCTTCACTGTTCACTAGTTTAATGATGGTTGAAGGTCTAATGGGCACTTATAAACTTTTACTTGTTTTCAAACGTTGTATTTTAATTCAAATAGATTTTCGTGACTTGTTTTGTCTGTCAGTCGTCAAAACTTGTAAACAACTGTCCCCTCCCTTTTGTTTTTCCGTTTCACCCAGGCCTACCACTCCGTAAATTCCCAAATGTACTGCTTGATATTTTTTAAAGATGATTTTCGTAATTCCAGCTTGAATTTCATGTTTGTTGTGCCGAAATAGATGTAATTATGTATTATGTGTGTTTGTGATGTGTTTTTACAATAAATTTGGAGGAATAAAATTTTTCACAATGTAATCTGGGTTTTTTAATTTTTCCCGTGCACGCTGTTGGCTGGAATTATTTTTTTAACTAATTATTAATTAATTAATTAATATAATTGTTTAATTTAATAGTTTTTTTAATTTTAATTTAACACTCTTAACACGAATAAGGAGATAGTATGAATAATAACAATAATAACATAACAATATATTTCAGAAGTTTAACCATTGGGAAGTCCGTGAAGTCGGTTAGTTATACCACCCTTTCAAAATTTCTACTATTCTTTAGAATAAATTTTGTGCTGTTTCGTTTTCGAGATACTTGCGTTGCAAGTATGACGTGCTAACTTCATACTGTGATCGCACTTTCGAAATCTAATAATTCCTAACGATTTGAGCTCGTTTTGGCCAATTTTGTAGTCTTGCTATCAAAGCATAGTAGTCAACTGCACAAACTACCATTCTTTTCTCGCGAATATCGTGGAATCGTAGAGAGTTTTTTTCTCTTATAGCGGAAAACTGTCTAAAATGGTGGCATAGCTAAATTATCAAATTTCGAAAGTGTCCTAGCATCATGATGTTGAGACGCCGAAGAGTACAGAATTTTTCGTTGTAGATCGAAAAGTAGATAATAGATCTTATTGTTAGTCATAAAATATTTGTATGGTTTAAAAGGACTTTTTTTCACAAACGAACATCTATGTCTTCTATACAGGCTGTCATTTAAGACTCCAGTCTTTCATTGTAACTATATCGTTAAATCAACAGAAATTTTGATTGACGGTATGTTAATGAGGATAAAACGAGGACTTTTTAAAATTAATTTGACTTATACAGGATGTCCCAAAAAAGCTTACCACGTAATTATCACTTTTTTTTTAATTGAATGACCTACTTATTTCTATTGAATTGAATGTATCTTCAGATGCATCTTTCACACCTAAAATAATTTTGCTCACTACTTTAGTTAAACTTTAATTCCCGCATCATTTTTCATTTATTTTAATGAAATTTTGCAAAAAGTCTAAACTGGCATCATTTTTCCTTAGAAGCGTGGAATGTTGTGTGTTTATTAGACAGGGTCTCCGAAAATATTATTTGAATATCAATATCTTCAATTCTATTTTATGACTTGACAACCCCCACAGTGATCTTTTCACTGATAACAGGAAGACCATCCTCAATAGTATCAATACCATCCGTATTAGCGTTTTTTTTTTTTTCATAGAAATAACTACATGTTTCACCATAAATGCTGTAACCGATTCAAACTTATCAAGTACGTTTTGGTTTCCAATACCAACCACATCAAAATCCAGATTATCTTGAGCGACATCTATGCTATGACATGTATGCTATGTAATAGAATAATTATTAAATGGTCGTGTTATACAAACGTTTTGCAACCCTCTTCCAGAAGGAAAATCAACAATTTCAATTCCTCTACTATTGTCATTACTAACTAACTCTTTAAAATTTTTCCACATAACCTTACAGTTACACCTGGCTGCATTCATTTTATTAAAGAGTAAGAGAAGACGCTCGTCTGCGTTATAGTTACTTGTAGATGTCTTAATAAATATGGCGACATCATAAAGTAAGGGATATACATACGTACATATACACTTTTTAAAGAAATTCAGTTAATAACAAAAAATAAACAAGAAATGGGGTTTAGTATGCCCAAAACCAGGCACAGCAATTGCTCAATATGATCTCCATTTTGTTGTAAGATTACCAACCTCTCCTCTAAATTGTATCAATTGGCTCCGTAATATTGTCTTTTAATTCTTGTAGCGTTGTTGGTCGTCTTCTAAACACTAAATTTTTAAATAATTCCAGAACCAGTAGTCCGTTGGGTTAAGACCAGATGTTCTTATTGCCGCACCAAACGGTGACTTTCTTGTTATGAAGACCCTCTTAAACAATCTCTTGTGGATTTTCTGCGGACCAGATTCTACAAGTTTTGAATATTCACTCCATCATTCAGAGTACAAGAATGTGCCTCATCTGTCCATAAAATACGGAATATCCATTCGGGTTCAATTTCCACCTGTTTATGGAAAATCTATCCATCATGTGTGTGCTAATACTAGCTTGACTCCTGCAACCAGCACGGATGAAATCGTAGATGTGCTCTAAATCGAAGGCTGGAAGACTGTGGAGTCAACGTTAGAGAGAGACAGCAGAAAGTATGAACATATATAATGTGTTTGTCATTTGTTGAGAACAAAGAATTGGATTTGCGTAAGCTATACGTGGGTTCGGTGTTGCAATTAGTCAATTTGAAGAAACTCTTCCAAAGCTCTGCTGGTGACGGGGGTTCATCGATGTTAGCGTTGATTTTAGTTAGAGTTAGTTAGAACATTTTGTTGATTGACATGATCAACATTCACAAATTGCGTTTCCAATTGGTAAAGACATTAGCCTATTTCCCAAGCTTAAAGTTCAGTACATTGTATACGTATACCCCCAATTTTGCGCCTACTATTGCAAGGACTAAAGAGGATAAAAGATTAAACTAATAGTAACATTTTTGTTTTAACAATCGACTTCCGTTATAGACTTAGCCAATGCCGAGATATTTCAAACAACATTTTGAGAACCTCTTTGTTACTTCAATCGCGACTTTAATTTTATAACTTCCCTGTTTCTAAATGAGATAATCGAGGTATAGAAAGAGTTACACAGCCATAGGATAGACTCCTATCTGCTGGAAAAAACGTTCCTCGTAGACTAAGCACGACTAGCAACGACAAAAAAAGTTCAAGCAGTAGCAACCTCTACGTGATCTTTATCGACATTCCAGTAATAATGGTGAAAGAGAGCAGAATAGGGAAGACCGTGAAAAAGGAGAGGGGCACCGTGTTCATTTCACATTCAGTCGTGCGCTTTTTTTTGTTCGTCATCGTCCTCTCGCCAGTTTCAATTTACACACCAGCAAGCATAGCGTAGCGTTTCCGTAACCGATACAGTCGTGTTAGTCAGATACGATTTAAAGGTATAGCTTTCAGCGTTTCCTCTCGTCGTGCGCTGCTATCCTTTTCGCTGTGTTCAGCAAATATTTATTCAAAAATTTCAAGCTACAGATATGTACATTATTAATATCGTGCGTACGCAGATGCATCTGCTGATTCATAAATGAAAGAAAACAACTTTAGAAATTAAGTTATTAAGCGTGGGTTGGAAATTACTAATAAAGCTTATTTGGAGGTGTTGTCAAATTCTTTAGACATCGCGGTGAATCAGTTAACCACAGCCTACTAGGACCAATAATCTATTTAGACAAGCTTCGTTTAGAGCATATTACGTAATATACGCAGTATCATATTGACATCCATTGTTCGTCTTCTTCTTCTTCTAAGTAATAATGAATGTCAACGCCTTCTCGTACATAGCACATAGTTTATAACTTTAAATTTAATAACACAAACTTCGGTTTACACGTCTTATGGATTAGCCTGCTCTAATTGCCTGTTATTAGTAGGCGTGTTTAACGGATTTATCTCTTCGTAACATGTACCCAATATATGTACATACGTTAGACTATCGGTTAGGTGCCTAAATTAACTACAAACATGTATTGAAGGCGTTGATCCTTAAGCCCTTGGAATTTTCTAAATATATGGTATATACCTCGGGTTAATGAAAGGATAGCCAATGTATCATTATTTAATTGATTATTATAACGATGTAGATATTGAACTTTGTTGTTATACTGCAGTAGGTGCTGTAATACAGTAATGTATCACTGTGTATCTGTTAGGTTTAAAACATTGGTAAAATGAATTAAAACAACAAAGGAGAGCAAAACATATGACTTTTCAACTTTAAGTCGTATGGCGGTCTACATGCAAGTGCTCATGCAGCGCAATCTAACTATGAAGAGCATCTCTCTGGACGTCCTAGATTCCAGGTAAATCCTGCATAAAATTCAGAAATGCAATTGGGATCAAAAACAAACCTTGTGGCACCCCCTACATGAACCTTCTTATTTGAAGTGATGGCATTTTTTAGGCTTCCGTCCAAACTGCCGCATTAGAGACACGACCAAACTAGTTGGACAACTTCTGAACTAAAGCCAGCCATGATCATCTTGAAGATTAAGCTACGGTGCCAGATTGTATGAGACAAATACTATATATTTCGAAATAGCATACGAACGCAGTAGAGTCTATTTGCAACAAGGCAACCTTTCCAAACTTTCCACGAATATCAATTACTTGCTGCGTTCGTCTTGCATCCCTCAGACCCAAGCCTACTAAATGTTTTGAGATATAAAAGCCATTCTCTACAATACATTTCTTCCTCTTTTCGCAATAATATATTGAAGATACCAAAAAAGAAAGCATTCTTATAAATATACAAGAGCTTGGCTGATATTTTTGGACACTAAAGATGAATTTCAAATATCAATTTTAAAGTGCAAAATTCGCGGAAAATCTCATAGAAACACTATCGAGTTCATATCGTCGTTTCGGTAAAACCTGAAGGCGGAATCCCAAGACGACCCTTTTCCTGTACCTGCAATGAATAAAAGAGTAATGGTGGACGCCATTGGACTGGGTAGTAGTATAGCCCTCAAATCAGGAGACTTAGAAAGACATCCAGAGTTGAGATAGCTTCAAAACCACATGGTATTAGAGTATGATTTCAACAAATAGCTTAATAATGTTTCAGGAATAAAAGACAGTCAAGCAGCATTAACCGTTTTAAAAGTTTCTACTTTTGGGCTCAAACTAATTCAGGACTGTTAGGTCATTTTTAAAATTTCTGTATAAGACGCCTAGTTACACTAATTGATGTCCCAAGCCACTAGAAACAGTCTGTTCCTCGAAAAAGGAGGCGATGTATCTTCGACAGTTATCAAGATATTTATTTCAATTATTTTTAAATGAATATACAAGTAAACTGCAAGGGCGCAATTGACTAGTATACAGTATAATCACCTTCAGCATTAAAAACGTCGGAAGACCACGCCATATCTTCCTAATCACCATTGAAAGCTGCTTCAAATTGTGAACAGATTTGCCTTCAAGCTGACGCTTCATAATGGCCCATACGTTCTCAATGGGGTTCGTGTTTGGAGACTAAGAGGCCCAATGGTGACAATCCCATTTTCCTCTTTGCAGGTGCGGAATGGGTGACTCCGATGCTTCGGATCATTGTCCTCTTTCAAGACCCCATTTTCATTATCGGAACTGAACATCTTTAAAAGGCCACATTTGTAGATATTGAGCATTTTGATTGAATCCAAATTTTGTGCGAAGAGCTCCAAACACTCAAACCCGTGCGCTGAGAAGCATCCCCAGACATTTCTTTTCACAGGATGTTTAACAATGCGCTGAATGAAATCGGCGTTATTTCTTAACCAGGCACGCTTCACCGCAACTCATGCAGAGAAAGTCGTTTCATCCGAAAAGATCACCTTCGTCTAATCGCGATTTTTGTTCTCGCTGAAACGCTTGAGCTGGGCAAGCGTTTCTAGATGTGGGTTATGCTAAGTAGAGGTTTCGAGCTTGTAGGACGATATAGTAGTTTTACTTCGTTCAAACGTCGCTTGATCGTCTTGAGGCTAACAAGAATTCCCTTCTTCGCAAGTTTAACCTTGGCTTCATGCAGGTGGAATGATCCCTCAACAACCGGAAAATCATTTTATCGTGCTTTATAGACGTTGCTCTCGTTTTACCGCGGTCAGGTAAATCATCAATATTTTTTAACTCTTCATAGTGCTTCATACACATATCAACAAACTTCTTTGATTTTTTAATAACTTCGGCTGTAGTAGAATACGACAATGTTGGCCTTTTTCTATGCGGTGCACAAGAAGACAGCCTCAAAGCGTTTTGCATACGCGGAACTGCCAATAGACCGCCATCTTGGACATTTCGAACAACACTGACATGAGTTTGTAATGGCATCGTTGCATATCGATACTACGATCGCGACGAAAGACAAAAATAGAAATATGTTTTCTTTCGCTAGCAAAAACCACGCATTGTTTCTCGTGGAGCAGACTGTATGTGGAAAATAACTAGAATTGCTGTTGGTTGAAAGAAAGCAGAAAATCCAAATTCATTAGAGCGCAAATTGCTCAATGTTTTCGGTAATTCTGGCAGTATAAACGCTAAAGGATTGATCGGCCAGATTAGATAACGTCCTTTTCACTGATGAATCTAGTTTTCCTAAAAATGGAATATTTAATTTCCACAACAATCACCTTTAGTGTGACGAGAATCCTCATGATACCGTTGAAGCCCTACACCAGCAACGTTTCTCTCTAAAAATCTGGTTAGGCTTGATAGGGGACCGGTTGTTAGGACCGATTATTTTGCCACAACGCTTAAGAGGTCCTGCATTCCTCGAGTTCTTGCAAAATATATTACCTGAACTTTTGAAAGATCTACATTTAAACCTGAGACTGAACATGTGGTTTATGCAAGATGGAGCTCCACCGCACTTTACGCGTGCTATTAGGGAGCATCTTAACAATGAATTTCCTGGGAGATGGGTAGGGTGAGGAGGTTCCATTGCTTGGCCTTCAAGATCTCCTGATCTAACCCCGTTGGACTTTAGTATCTAGGGTTATTTGAAAAGTTTAGTGTACGCAACACCGGTAAATGATTTTCCAGAGTTGCCCAATGCCAGATAATTCGGGAAAAACGCTTGTTTTTTGAAAGAGTGCGGGCTTCCTTTGATAGAAAATGTACATCCTGTGTCGAAATGGAAGGACATCATTTTGAATATCGTCTTTAGTTATAATCTAATTTATATTAAAATAGAATTACAATAACATCTTAATAAAAACCGTTAAAGTAAATTTATTCTGCAATTGCGATAGAATCGCTGTTATCTAGTAAGCTGTTAATTTGCGGACAAATCTTTATTATGACTATTAATCTTATTCTCGATCTTACTACATGCCCTTAACGTCTTTAAACGACGTTTATGACCACCCTGTATACGAATACTAAACAAAATGTGTCCTTATGGTAAATATTGTGGGATTCCAGAGATTTACCAGATTGTTTTGCACCAAATTGAACATAGTGGATAGCATTCTGTTATGTAATTGATCATCAATCAATGGGAACTAGCAGCCTTAACAGCCTCATAGCACCACAGTATTTTTGCCGCGGTATTGTTATAACACAGCCATTAAAACATTTTTACACACACAATTTAGCAAATTAGTGGGAAGTTCTAACATATGAAGAAACTTGGTCTAACGATGACTGCACAATGATACCACATCTTCAACTACCATAATTAAATTGGCTAATGTGTCTCCTGATTAAACTAAAATAAATTGCATTATAAATTAAAAAGAGCTAATTACCCGGTCAGCCTGTATTAGCTTCATTCTATCGCTAATTTGCAGAAGAATAATAAAACTGAAGAGCGAAACAAAAAAGAAGTATCTACAAACGAACAATACATCATTAGCGCCTGGAAATTTTAAACTTTGGGAATTCTTTTTTATCTATACTTCAGAATTTTTTCTGTTCCGTATAAGCTCTCGTTTCGAGCTACAAAAGCACAATAGAGGGAAGGAAAAAAAACAGAAAGCGCAGTACATATATATATGTATATATAGATATATACATTGGTATAGTTGAATTTTTGGATCTTGTCCGTTACGTCATTAACAATGTAG
>SMLS01058941.1:0-10871 GCA_004785975.1 Popillia japonica
TTTTTTTTTTCTACTTCTCCAAGGGCTACCAGCCGCAGAGATCTCGATTCCTCTACTTCATATTTTAAAAGATGATTTTTGTAATTCCAGCTTGGAATTTATGCGACGAAATTTATCTGATTATGTATTATGTGTGTTTGAATATGGTTTTATAATAATTTTGATAAATAATTTTTTGACATTATAATCGGGGTCTTCGATATTTCCTTGTATAAGTAGCTGATTTCTTTTCTAATTAATTAAATAAATACTTGGTTATTTACTAAGTAGTTAGTAGTAGTGTAAAGTTAATGATAAAACTTTATATGCAGGTAATCGTTGTCAATAGTAAATCATTTGTAAATCAATTGAAACGTAACAGTATTTTATATTATAATAGATATCAGAAACTGACTGGTTGAAAACCTTAAATGACTGACTCTCGAATAAATGTATTGTATTGGTTAGGGCGATAAGGTATCCTGTTTTTGAATTATCAGATACTTAATATTTAGCGCCGGCTATTGAATCGAGAATGTTGACCTCGATCAATCTAACGTAAGAGATCGCACAAACAACTGGCGATGTTATAAAAACTACTGATGTGTCAGTTTTCTTAAATAGCTTTGAATGAAGCATACATTAAATATCGCCTGTCGCTGCACCTGCCCTCCGCTACATACATATATTCGTTCGAAAATATTCGACAGTGGAGCGACAAATATTTTATAAATATCTTTGTAATTTTTTTTCTCGCGGCTGGGAAGGAATTTGCACAAAATATTTTGGATTTAAGTTTAATAATTTCCATTTTTCATAGTCTTTACTTTTATTTCAAATACACCCTGTGTATTTAATTGCATTATCACATTACAGTGTATTATCAAGGAACTCAGCATTATTCAAATGTAAACAAATAATAGTTTGTTTCATGAGAAAAACTTATTGTTTCATGAGAAAAACTTATATAAAAACTTAGTAGTTCTGTAGATACAATCTTTGCATATGGTTTGACGCTTACACATAGTAGCAAATATGGTTTTATGTAATACAAACAGTAGTGAGCTGTTTCTCTAACAGTTAATATATTGCAATGGATGAGTCTAAAACTACGATAAATGTTTGTGTGAATTAATAACAATACAATAAAAATTAATAGATAATTTTGTTGAAATAATTTTGCAAATTCTGTCTCAGTAGGTAATGCGGCAACAGAAGTAACAAATATTAACAAGAGCATTTTCGAACACAGTAACGAGATATCTATCTCACTTAGAAATATCTTTTGATAAATCTACCATTTTCCCTTCGGCATTTTCAGAGGGTTAGTACTCGAATTATACGAAAAACATAAGACTAAGCAAGAAGAATTATTTATGAGTAGGAGCCTGTTGTGTGATTAATACATATTACTTTTACACACTAAAATTATCTCTGTGTGAAGGAGCTCTCATCCTATCCACTTTCTCAACGAAAATTGCGAGTTAATGCATAGCATTTTAATGAAACTTTTTTGTTGTTTCGAACAGACGAGACTCCAAATTTCTACACAAATGCCCACCTCATTCGACTTCTCCGTACGGTTTACTTTTCTTTTAGTAATTAATCTTCCAGTTTCCTTGTTCGTTCTGCGATCACGTCAATATTTTAATTACATTTCCCAGAACAGCATTCGAATACTTAAGTGCTTCTATTTTCGGTCTTAGGTTTCAATACTGATACTTTAAGTAAGAAAATTTGAACCCGCTGCGTTCGACCTCGCGTACTACAAAAGAATCGACCAGACAACATATCGTAGTGGAATACAAACATTTTTAGCCATTATTAACAACTAACTAATTACTTGAATGTGTTTTGGTATGCTTTTAGTTTGTTAATTTTCTTCTTATCCAAAAGGATATCTTGTGTTGGATATGCATTTATATTAATATCTAGTCACCTCCTAATCGTTTGTTTTTGAGATAGATCTTTAAAATCACACACATTCTTTTAGTTGCTGCTTACAACAGCGGCAATAAAATGAGAACAAAAGAAAAATGTTCTGAATGGTAGGAGAAATTTCCCATTTGACAGTTTCAATGAAGGAATTCATTACTTAGACATGGAGTATGTGGTGTTCCTTACGATCTATTTGCATCTTATCTCACTGGGCACAGATCCGTCGTCTCAATTAAGGGATCTGTAGATGGTAATATCAGAGAATTTTGCTCCTCAATAGTAGATGTTAAATCCGGTGTACTTCAGGGGTCCATTCTCGCTCCGACCTTATACATGATTTACGTTAACGATCTGCATATGTCTCTGCCTTCGTGTCTGATTACTCAGTATGCTGCGTTATCGCGGATTCTACATTGGATGCGGTAGCTGCGCGGACAAGTAACGTCGTATATTTGATGAATGAATGGTCTAGGTGTAACGGGCTTAGTCTTAAGGTATAGAAGACTAGCTTGGTGCATTTCCGAGCTTCCTTAAATGGAACTAGTAGAAACTAGTATTAGGTATGACAACAAATCCATTCCAGAGAGTGAGTTTGTTGGATTTCTGAGTTTAACAATAATAATAGTAATAATAATAATAACCAGTAGAAGGTTTGTTAGGCACTGCGCTGACCTTGAGGGTAAATTAAGCTCTGCGTACTTTGGTGTTAGGAACTCGAGAAACGTTGTTGGCATTGATGTTCTCCGTCTTTTCTATTTCTCCTATGTGGAATCATGTCTTAGGTATGCAATAGTATTCTGGGGATCGGCGCTGTGTGCAGAGAGAGTTTTTATTTCTCAAAAGAAAACTATTAGGTGTATGCTTGGTGCCTCAGCTACGGAATCATGTCGTCCTTTATTTATAACTCTGAGGATCCTACCTCCTTGGTCTTTGTATTTATTTGAGGTTGAGGGGCTTTTTACAAAAAACAAAGATATTTATAATAATATGAAAACGCGGTCCTGATATAATATAAGTGTAGCACACAAAACAAGTCTCTACCAGCGTAGTCTACACATGTCACTGACACTGTCAAAGTTTGTGTATTGCAATTTTACGATTACTATGTAACATCTTAATCTGTTATCTCTACACCACATCTAGATAGCATTATAGTTCATAAAAAACCAGATATTTTATTAGCCTTAATTAATTAGTTCTTCTTTTAATAATGTTATCATAATTTTTTGTCTCATAGGTTTTTCAATCTGTTAAATTCCAAAGCGAATTGATGTAAAGAGAAACTACCACATAGATTTGTTTTCAGAAATATATTCTTATTATTAATTCCTTCAGTCTCTATTATGACTGTTTCTGGGAGTTGACCATGTCATGGTGTAGTGAAATCTTTGACAATGACGACCATTTCAGGTTTCTAGTACAACCTCATTTTATTTTTTTAATAATGTAATGACTAGCAGTCATCATCAACCTCTATAGGATAATTGTAGAAAGTAAACTACCTAAGGAAGCTTAGATTACCACCAGTAGTTTTTAGAGTGTAGGTTATAGAAACCGTTGGCCTCCTACCTCAATCGATTTGACTTCTTCACATTATTTCATCTTTAATTATTAAAAGAATAAAGTTTATTGTAAATCGTAGTCATATACAGGGTGCTGCCATATGAAAAATGGAAATAATATAGTATTATTAAACTTTCAAATGCCAAATATTTTGCGCAAATTCTCTCCCAAACACGATAAAAAAATTACAGATATTCATAAATTATTCGTCGCGCTACTGTGTTTTAAGGAATGCATGTTGCATGCGACTTAGCATATTATAGCTCAAAGTAGGCGTAGCCATAGACGATATTTAACCTCTGTGCAATGCAGAATCCGATTCAGTCTGTTTCGAATGTTGTATGTGGATGTTTCGAGTATGGCTTACATAACGTTGTAGGATATGATCTTCATTTATGGTGAAACAGGTGGAAATGTTCGTCAAACATGTCTGACCTATAGGCAGCGTTTTGTAAGCGACATCCATTCCACACTTGCATAACGGATGTCGTGTTTAGATCACGGGAAACAAGTAGATTGTTGCCATCTTATAAAGGTCGTGTATATGATAGGTCGGAGTGAGAGTGAGAATAGAAGGAAAATGGTCGTGGAGACATTTAAAATAAAAGTTTTTTTATCAACTAGTCTCCGATAACATTTTTATTCGTAATCATATTGTTATTATTGAAGTATTTGCATTAAAAGCTATTTAAAAAAGCTGACACATCAGCGTTATCTCGTAATTTTTATTACACCCATAGCGTAAATTGGATCGAGGTAATTTTTAGACACCTTGTGCATTCATAGGCGGCACATATTACAATTTTTAGGGGAGAGCGGTTAATTTTGCATTTGCATCGTAATTGAACTACAATTATTTGGATTTATATTCTACATAATTGTATCTCATCATTTTTCATCTTTTTACTTTTGTTTCAGACACCCTGTATTAAAGGAATCAAAACGTATAATTGCAGAAGAGGTAAATAGAATTAAGCCAGAACTATAGCACAATTTGTAGGTACTTGCATTTGAGTGGGTAGAATTTTCAACACATATAATTTTCAAATCTATATAGGTACGATCAGTATCTTGAATCTTGAAAGTTAGTTTTATAATAGTTTTATCTGAAAGAAAGACATGCTACTATCCAAAATATTAACGTAAGTAAATAATTTTGCTGTAATTATTTTTCAGTATATTTGTACATACTATTGGAATTCTTTTCTTTCCCATTTTGTGTTGTGCTACGTCTACGTCATGCAATATTTCCAACCTCAGAGAGAGACTAGTACTTGAGACAAATTTAAACCATGAAGAAATGAAATAGGAGAATAAAGATTCGCTACAATTGTTTATATATACCATGTATGTATATATAAAACATAAAATAATCGCTGCAAATTTTGTAAACATTTTATTTAAAGTTGACCATATTTTATTACTAACAACGGTACAGCAGTTTTTGAATATATACGCAGTAGGCATAGCTAGTAATAAAAGTTCTGTATTTACATAAATTTTACGGAGATTGCTTTAAACCTACCGAATATACACGGATAATCCTTTTTGTGCTTATCCTTTTTAAAGGCATTCCGCTTCTGCATTTTAAAAATTAAATAACATTGGCCTGTTTCGTTTAGGAAGAGAAAGAGCGCGAGATATATACTTATACAATTGGAGATCTGTTTGAAATGCATTACCTGAAGTATGCTTTTAAAACAACTCTAAAATGGAAACTTTGAAAACTCTCCAAGGAAACAATCTTCGTCGAACAAGTGGAGTTAGTCGATTGTACTCAAACATTGTAAACTCAAAGCGTTGTAAATCTTAGATTTTAGATCTTAGTTTCCTTAAATTCAATTTCGTAATCAGTGCGTCCGTGTGTTGTACACGCTCTACTAAATTAATGTTGCAGATCTACCATACCTAATATCCTACACATTTTCGTTTGTATACAAAGCACCGTATGTCTATTTTTTAGTGCTCTGTCGTCCGTTCGTTGTTCCCTAAATCATGTTATGTTCCAAGAACAGAAACTCCGAAATATTGGACCAGGATATCGCGTATTGCCCCACATGTACAGGTATGCCGTAAAATGTCAAAACGGTGATGGAGATTGGCTCAAACAACATTCCGGTAAAAGCGTTTCCGGATCAGCGGCCGACTTTAACGTCACCGGATGGAAACAGCCAGTCGATATTGGTGCAGCTATTCAATTTCCTAGAATATAAATTTCGTTGCGTCACGTTAAAACTATAGACCCGTTCATGATCTACATATGTAAACGTAATAAATTTAGTACACGGGTTTCTGTGCTTTATAACCATCTGTTCCTATAGTATAGAATTTACTGTATTGGTATTTAAAAATGACATAAATTGGACAGAATTTAGTGTCTTTTAGTTAAATAACAAAGACAGGCATTAAATCAAGGTCAATTTCTACATACTTATATTACCAACTAGCATGTTTTAGAAATCGACATATTACAATCAATTATAGTTCTAACTGAAAACTAACTGCAAACTAAAGTATAGCCAAAATACATATATCTGTACGTATGGGATGATAGTTATGTATAGGCATATATTTTTCACTTGATTTTCAAATCTCTATACTTAGCAGGTAGTATGATGGTTCAAGGTATTCAATGGATTATTACAATATTATAGGAGCTTTCATATGGTAGAGATTAAGTAACTTTCAACACTTTCACTGTCTTCACTGCAAATGAAAGGCAAACACTGTGATTATTCTTAGGAAACGGTTTTCTAAACTTTGAAATTCCATGACGTGGCGGTAAACAGATAAATCTTTAGGTGGTAAAATAATGACTTCCAATAAGGCCAAACAGACCATATTGCTTTAATAATAATCTGGCATTATTGGTATTCTACTAAAAGCGCGTGTAATCGAAAATAATGCTGTACCTACCAGTAAACCTCTTCCAATCTAGCTTCCAGCCAAATCATATTTCTCAACTATGGACAAAAAAAGGGTGGTGTTACCATTCGTACGATAGCATATGAACAAAGTCACAGCAGATACAACTAATGGGAATAGTCAAATATGGTCCAAGATATAAGATTTTAGTCGTTAGATACAAGTCCAACAGATTTCAGAAGGAAATACTCGCTATCGAACACTGTACCCAGAAATGTTTGACAAGAAGCTACCAAGGTGCACGCATGCACATTTTATCAGATAGCCAAACTGCATTAAAAGCTCTAGCAGCACGTACCCTTGCATCGAAGCTAACGTGGAACTCACTCTCAAAGCTCTTCCACAGAGAAACACTCGGCCCCAGTGAGTGTGGGAGTGTGAGAGCAACGAGCCTCTCGATAGTCCTGCAAAAAGAGGTACCCTGTGCCAATTCGTTGAACCAGGGCCATTCTGTGGTCTTACAAAAATCCATATAAGAGTTCATTTCCAACAGTGCAAGCCAAAACAAGGACAATTAAGTTACGTACCACTATTTCTGCCACTTTAGCTAAATACCTGCCGAATTTCAACCTTATTACTATCACGGCTCACCAGCTGAGCCTCTCTGAGGCATCACTTCAAGAAGATGGACAGTGCGGCTAGCGACATATGCCGATTTCGTTCCGAACACTTTGGAACAGTCACACATATAATAATGTGCGCCACCTGGAATAGGTGTACTTAGAACCAACCTGTGTTAGAAACATAGTTCCCAAGAAGATGCTAAACTTCTTCAAAAGTTTGGAAATCAATTGGGTCTAAAAGATTAAGGTATTAATAATAGATCCCATTCTCATAGTGATGAGAGGCAGTCCAGTACCTTATCAACCCACTAATAATTTAATCAAATATAATCTAGGGTGACTTTAACACCAAATACCGACTTGCCTATCAGAATTGCAACGCATGCAGAGTGAACACTTGCACGCACACACACAACCATACACAACCATAATTCGATTGATATATGCATACCACAACCATTGATTCGGTTATTGTTAGTTTGATATAATCAGTGTTCAAGCGCAAAATGATATCTAAATTTATTGAAGCAGCAGCATTCTGTGGCAGTACTAAGATCAATATAAAATATAATCACCTACAGTGGAGAAGTGATATAAAATACCACGGTCTGGACTAACATTTCAAAACTGAAACAATTCGAAGAGTTACTTACTCCATCACTTAACCTAAGTCTTTGCTGAGGTTCGACAAAGCGATGTTGACTACTGAGATATCACTGCATGAAAATAAACAAAGTTGACACATTCTAAACTTTTTTCCAAAGGACATAGATTAGGTCCAAAAGCATAAGAGTTGTTACAATAGATCACACTGCAGAGGAGCATTTAATGCATGATCGACCCACCATCAATCAAATCTAATAAAGATCTCGAATATTAATGAAAATAGGATCTATGTTTAAATTTGTCATAGCTGCGCTATTTGGTACCTACATATAATGAATCCTTGCGTATGTTTCTTGCACTAAATATTAGCAAATAAAAATAAGACGTTACATTAGCATTCTTATCACAAACACCTTCTCAACATCTCAAGATTTCTCTTCAACTAGCAGCGTATGCAAAATGTTAATTTGTTGTGATTTTTCTTGTCCATCACTAAGTACCGTATTCTTTTCGGCATTAAATTTTGAGGCCCACTAACATGTGCTGTCTCAATTTATGTAATATTGATGGCATGTTGTCAACAGCTTCTAAATATACACGTATGTATTTTGATTGAGATAAGGTATCTATCGAATTTCAAACGGTAAACTATTATATTTCAATTAATAGTAATAAAATATCATACAGAGCAGAGATTTTTTTATTTAGAGAACCCAGGTACAGTAGCGAATGCCAAATCCTACAAACACGTAGGTACCGTTCTTCTGGATACCAGTGAAAACTTATTCGAAAATGGATATTTATGATTAAGTAAATAGAAATGGAATTCAAAATGGCTAATAATGTCGTTTTGCGAAGTTTACGTGGCTATTGCATCTGTTAGATACAAACGGTATTCTCTAATTATTGGTATGCAGCACGAAATAAGTAAAACTTCTCTAAAACCTGTAGTTTTACTGATCAAACATTCTATTTTATGAATTTGAATTGAATGAATCAGCAGCTTTTAGTTTTCAACGGAACAAATAACTACGACAAACGAAGTTTTAAGGCTAAATCATAATGATCAGATAGTCGAATATATGTATATACATACATATGATAACCGCTAGTATGCAACTATATATTTACCTTCCATGTTGAGGGCCAACACTTCCTGAATCGTATGCTGAACTTGCTATTATCGCTGAATCTTTTATTCCGCCAGATTCCATGCCCAGTGGGTTTCCGCATTGTCCTAGAACAAAAAGAGTAATTCTTTAATAACAGCGTTATTGTGATATCCTGTGTGCTCGCGAACATGAATATGAGTGCCTGAGGGAATTAATGCAAACGCTTTCCGTTTCTTTCCCGATTGATAGTGGTCTCTAAACTTCGGTCCCGTTTGAAAAGGCATTATCGCTTTAACTAATAACTTCTGGCTACGGATATTAAAATCGTATAATAGTGATAGTTCCAAATTCTGTTCTTTCCTCTATGTCAATTCATACCTACATAAAGTAATCAAGGCTACATTAAAGTAACAGGGTCTTTAAAAATTGAAGGGTTTTATGGATTGTAAAACATGGTTCATTCGTTGATATGAAATGTAATCATCTTCTTTTTCACGTTTTCTGCATTTCTACAAAAAAATGCTATTTAACCACAAAATGGATTAATACATATGCAGATGCAAAATTTGATACGCAACTCTGTTCCTTTTTTATTCTCTTTTTTCTTTTATTTAATGTATTTTCCAGCTTTTTTTGTCTTGTGCGGTACTCTGCAATTATTATTTGAAATATCCCTATAACTGCTGAGAATCTGACGTTTCAGTAAACGCAATTGCCATTTGATAATTTTTCCTGGTAATCGTCCTCTGAGTGCGCAGGAAAGTTGTAAACTAAAATATAAAATATGAATTTTCATTATATATTGGATAAAAACAAACTAAATTCATTCCAAGAGTTGATGATTAGAGTTTCCGTGTGATAACATTGTTATCGTTTGTATTATATAGGCATACAGTGCAGATAAATACACAAAACTTGCCCTTTTGCCACTAATGTACCTAAGTGGCTCCTTCAAGGGCAAACAGTGGCTAGACGTACCTACCGGAAGATCACAGTAAAACACACAACAATAGTTTTACCCAAGAGTTTAAATTTCTCTATTGCACCCAAAAGCATTCCAAAAGAATACATTATATTCCTAGTAGTACACACGCTTCCTAAAGAAAATGCAATCGTTAGTTATTTTGACACTGTCAAGCATCTTTCTGCCACCAAGCGTCCTCAACTGTATCTTTCCAATGTAGAACGTACGATCTTAGTTATCTCAGCGCCAAAAAAAAACACATAGCTGTTCGTCTTACTGATAAATGACTTCGTAGATAAATCACAGTACCTAGCAAAAATATCAGATCATATACAGAATGGTACTTACCCTCTCTCAGCGTGTAACTCCACCTCCAAGTTCGAACATCAAATCACTTAATTAATCAAATCCTCTAACCTTACACCAGAAACACAAAAGCGCATAATACCTAGCGAATCCAAACCACTCCGGTTGTGTGGTCTTCCAAGAATTCATAAACAGAAGATTCAATTCCGACCAATAGTTAACTCATTGGATTCTCCCACGTACGGCTTAGTCAAACATCTCGCTAATACCCTTAACAATTACACAGAAAAAACTTTTTATCGCATATCACTTCGTTAAACTCATTTCTGAAATTTCTATCCAACCTGAGAATTTTCCTGTTAGCTTCGTGTCCGTCGCTATAATCCATCAATTATTAATTTAAGACAATCAATCTCCAGATCTACTCAAGTAAAATACCTCCCCTCAAGATATTCTGCTTTCGAAGGAAGATAGTACCAACAAACCTCTGGAGCCCATATGGGTTCTTCCCTTTTCCTAATGGCAGGTAATATTTTTCAGAAGGTTTTTGAAGCCACAGCTGTAAAAAAACATGCTGATCTGAAATCGAAAAGATGATTAAGGTATGTTGACGACCCGTTCGTCATCTGGCCTCGTGGTAAAGACACCCTTTCAACCTTCTTGGGCTTTCTAAAGAATCGACATTCCGACATCGCGATGGAGATTGAGACAAACCGTTTCCTACCCTTTCTTGATGTGTTGGTTAGTCCCCTACAAGATTACATCTATACTAAAAGCAACATCTACTCAGGAAAGTAAATTAAAATATAATTTTTGGACCAACGTTTTCAAGAAAAATTGTTTTAGAGTAGTCAGTATAAACCACTTATGTATGTAGATACATCTAGAAGATTTTTCTTACGCGCTCAGTTTTTT
>SMLS01058945.1:0-10145 GCA_004785975.1 Popillia japonica
ATATATATATATATGTATATATAATATACATAATTATAACCAATATAAAACCCATAATTTCACTATTTCATTGCACCTATCATTTCCTAAAGTAGTTGTATGTATATTTCTGTTTAAAAAGAACCGAAAAGTAGTAGTACAAAATATTAGAATAATCTGGGATTAAAAGAACAACAAAAACACTAACAACACTGCTTCTAGGAGGAGACCACTGCGCACATGACCTTCACCGCGCAAGCTATCTTTGCCAGCTATTCGAAGCGTTATCATCTATATCAATTAAGTATTCTTATCTACATAGAAATAAGCTCTAAAGGTTGCATTCGAGCGAGTTTTATTTTTAGTAGTTAATAATCAATGGTGGAGGTGGTCGGTAGACTGTTCAAAATAGACATTAAATTATAATAGTGACAATGTCAATTAATGTTACTGCTGGCTTAAATTCCCGAGTCAATAAATGTGAAAACCTTCACTTATTATTAAATCATTTAAAACGCTAAATGTAAAAAAACTTCAAAAATAAACATAACAAAAACATATTTGTTAATTTACTGACTTTTTACTATTGGCGGAAGAAACATTGTGTCATCGTAACACGTCTGCAAATTAGCAGTAAAGAAGACAATTGGCAACCTTGTATTATTTGGATTATTCTAATTGTGAGTTAAGCTGACCAGCAAAACATCAGCGAAATCGGTAAGTTTTATTTTAAGTAATTCTAAATTTTACATTATATTATATTACTGATTAGTAATATAATATAAGTGATGTGTAAGTCTTGCAATAATATTTCTAAACACTACGTATGTATGTCACAGATAAGAATAGATAACTAAATAAAATCAATAATATAGCATCTATAGTCGTGTTTGCTGTGCATACAAAATTTGAATGTTGAATTTCGCGCGCAAATCTGATAGGTGGCGTATTTGAAAGTTTAAAAACAAATACATCGATTATTGTGTTGATAAACAACGTATTTGTGACAAATAGTGCTCGAGTTTGTTCAAGTGAGAATTGTACTCAAAAAAACGCCAAACGTAGAGAAGTAGGAGATTATGTTATCAGTGGTAAGTTAAATTTTAATTGTGTTTCTTAATTGTTGTCATTGTTGGATAGTTTTTGTTCATGTTGTTTGAGCTACTTAAAAAACATCATATAAAACGTCACTTTTATTTAGCTTTGAAAATTTCTAACAATTGGGGATATAGTTTTGAACAATGTCATATATCACTCCATTGTTTTGTATCTTTTGCCATTGACTTTACCATTCATTTTCTGAATAAATTATGCGACTCATAATTTTGAACCATGAAGAAGAATGATTTTCTGAATGTCATTTTTAGGAAAGTATTAGAGAGAACCAATAGTTCTCTATGTAGTTCTTGTCTGTATTTGTCTAAGTTTTATAAAAATCTTTTTTTGAAACTATATTCTTGTAGGTGCTGAACAACGGCCATATGGGAAAAAAATCCAAAACATTCGTTGAGAGATGCTCTCAAAAGACAACAAAACAATGACATCAACAGTAGATAGTTTTTCTGTAAGCAAGCGACCAAGTCGAAGTATATGGTCCAAACGTATTTCGTGGGCAATCACCTCTAAGCCTGTGGCTATACTATAAGAGGTCGTACATGTGGTGATCTTCTAGAGCTTGGTTACAGGAAACTGATGCACAAATAACTAATTTTTGGAATCTACAACGAAGATACTTGTCTGAGTGTCCTTGACTCCTCAAAACATCTGCAACCTGTCCATAAAGCAAAAAAGAAAACTGGTGATGCTAACAAGAAGTGAAAGTTTGAAGTTATTGTGATGGTTTTTGTTTGTGTTTTCTGTACAAATTAATTGAAGAATTTAATGCCGAAATAAAAGAAAGCAAACAACAAAATCGACACTTCGGAACCAATGTAAGTGGCATATTCAGGAGTAAAAGGTAGATAAGAGAAGTCAGAAGGTAACGCAAGGGCGAAAATCTTCTGACAGTCGTAAGGTTTACAAATCTTTCACTCGTGGAGAAGCCACTTACATTAGTGGAAAAACGTTAAATTTGTAATTTGTTTTATTTTATCTTTTGTTTTTATATCTTTACACTACTATGACGCGGTCAAAACTGAGGAAGTTTTTACATTTTATCTTTGCAACATCATCTTGAGAGACTATTACTATAAGGTTTGCTTTAGGAATTAGCATCAGTTTTGCATCAATCACTACCATAAGAATTTGTAATCATTTATAGCCATATTCTTTTAGAAAAGTATCTTAATATTGGGTTTTATTCAATAGCTTGAATTTAGCCACAAATCCACAAAAAATAAGTTTTCCCGCATTTTTCTTTTTTACTTCTCCAGCATCTTAGGAATGAATGTGTAGTGTTGTTGACCAACTTGTTATAAGTATTCTGAGCAGTATTTCTTACCTGTGGTGATATTTTGTAGTTTTTCAGTTTTTTTGTAACCAGTCAGTGGTGTTGTATATGCTTGTAGACTTTCTGATAGTCAATACAAATCCAGTAAGAGATTCTTGTTTCTGAGCTTTGTTGTCTCAGTTATTATTAAATTATATTACTAATTTTGTTTTGCGATACTTTGTGTAAAATATTGTAGGTCTATATGTGTATGTTTTGGGATCTGTTTTGGAATTTGTGTTTTGGGTGTTAGTCTTCCTTCTTATATCTTTACTGGTAAACTGTTGTTTTATCATATATTGAATATTTTATTTTTCGTTCTCTCGTAGGTATTTCTAATATTAGGGTTACCTATTTCTAAATTCAATTAATTTCATATCAGTTCATGATTTTGTCGCAATTTTTATTGCGATCTATCTAAACAAAAATATTTAGGTTATCTAGATGGTATTTTTTGTCTAAATTTACAGGTGCTTTCGTTCGTACATATGTTTACTAATCAACAAATCAGGATTCGGTATATGCGTGTTCGATTGTACCTTTCCAATCGTGTTTACATGAAACATGATTATAAATCCGTTGCAATCCCTCCACCCCTCTGAATCCGTAATAAATGATGTTTTGTATGTTTACAATCATAAAAACATAACCTCTTAACCACAGATCACATCACTAATTGTCACTATAGTAGTACGTGATATGTGCTCTTAACCTAATAGTTACAATCGTTATAATTATTGTAACCTAGCACTAGGGTTCGAATAATTATGCATTAAAAAACTACAAAATATGCATCTAAAATATTAAAAATTGCATTTTTATTTGCATTTAAAAGTCGTTTATTAGATTAATATAAAAGAATGTTTACTGGTTATATTGGTCTATTTACAACAAATTTACATACTTTTACTATTACATTTCACTATCACATGATGCAATAAATTCTCAAATGCAAATTTACGTCTATTATCGCCTAAAATATTTTTAAATTCTGAAGAACGTCGTTTCATGATACAATAGGAGCGAATGATAAATCCACTGTCAGTAAGATTCAAATTATTGGAAGCAACAGCAGTTTCTTCATTTTGTAAAATCTTAGAAATTTTAAAATTTTGATATCCAGTACTTTTACCTATATAAAATGGACGACATTTTGTTTGCAAAATTACTATTTTTTATCATAATTAACCCATCAAAAACATTTTCAAGAATAATTTTCTCCATTTTGTTTATGTCAATGTCAATCGGTACTGAATCAAAGCTCTGAATACGACGTTCTTTCGCGACGTCGCCGTCGGATTAGTTACAAATGATTACTGAACACGGATTATGTTTACGTTAATCATGATCAAAATAAGTGGCACGAACGAAAGCTGTTACTGTTCAGCTATCTAAGGGCTAGTTCATAGCTCTCCGTTTGTCCGTCTGCGTTTATACGTTGACGGATGAAAAATTTTTTGCGGTTCATAGCGTTGCGTCTGTAACGTACGTTTATTGACAGATCAATTTCCTATGCTAACCGTTTTGTTGTGACAGGTCTAACCTCACCTTTTTCGTAAACGGATGAACGGACGCGTACAAACTTCAACGTCGGTCAACTTTATCCGTTATCGGATAGACTGTGAAGCACATAAAAATAACGTGCTGTGATTGGTCAACGTACAAACGCAAACGGACAAACGGAGAGCTCTGAACTCCCCTTAATCCGTATTATTTTAAAAAACATAAAACTCAAAAATTATTATGTAGAGTACATAGTTGTTAGTTTATTTTTCATACTAAGTATTGCAAATCTCAATAACCCAAATATATATTTTTGAAACGTCAAATTTTTAGCTACAGTAGCTACAGCAAGTCACGTAGCTGCAGAAAACCTGACGCTTCTGTTAGAATCACAGCGTGTTTAGTCCTACGTCCTATATTCAAAATGAAAAAATTATCCGATCACCAAGCAAAATGGAAGTATAGTTTTCACTAGAAATTTGTTAAACTGACTTATGTCAAGAAACTGTAATAATTGACTTATACCTACATATTTAACTGCTTTGCTATAAATATTTACACTGTTGGTCATTTTCTAAACATCAGAACAACCTTTTGTTAAATTTCTTCGTTATTTCTACAGTTTCTTTTGTGCTAATTTAGTGTGCCGTGTGCCTAAATGGCCTAAACGAAAACATCTACTGATGTGAAATCAGAACATCCAATCCAATTGACATTTACCAGATACCTTGCTCCATCTAGAATTGGCAATTGGCAATAAACATTTTCTTAAATGGCATTATGTTTTGTAGACGATTCATTATTTAATACAAGGCTATTTTTAGTATGTTTATATATTCTTTATATTTATTTTAATCTGCTCGTAATCAAAAAAACTGTTTACTGTTATACTAAGAACGGATGTTGAAAATATCATACCCTACATACATACATAATATACATATCTGTTTATGTGGGTTCCTTTTGGCGTTGGGTTTACCAGTCAATAATTCATAACATGATATTTATTGTGTACTAAAATAAATTTAAATAATAATGACTAACATATTCTGCTGTTTTTTAAAATTAATTTTCTCTACATAAAGACCATTTTAAATTAGAGACAAATAAATAAATCTTGAATGTTTGAGAAATTGAACCTATATTGAAATAAATAAACTATTAGATCTACTTTTATTCATCAGTTTCTAGTTGGATTTTGGATTATCTGAACATTTCTAGTTAAATTTTTATCTTAAAGATATTAAAAAAGGTTATTTTATAGCTTTTACATTTCGGATGTAACTCCATTCCATCGTAACTTTTTATCTTGATATGTGCCTTCACATGATTCAAACAATTCAAACAAATTTTATTACATATTTCGACCACAGCATTTTCAAAAGCTAGACATATTGGGTGTCCCAGCAATCAAAGAACGGAATCACACCTAAATATACCACAATAACAAAGAAATCAAAAAATTTATAAATTTATTAATTTTTGTAGAAAATTTTTATATTAGAAACGTATATAGGTTTGTTCCAACATACCTTTGTGATAGTTTGCAGATTTATTTTAGTGCGCATGCGTAATCAGAAACTAATTTCCAACTGTTTGCAATTTGCCTTTGTTGGAAATTTTATTTTCTACTGTAAAGAAATTGAATTTACGATACAAAAAATCTTTCCAATATATACAAAAAGGCGTCGTTTTAAATGACTAACTACTAACCTCAAAATTATAAAGTACAAATGTAAAATGAAGTTAGCTACGCATGCGTAAAGTACAGACTCTGAAAATCAGCAAAGACTTCGCAAATTGTTCTGACTATCAGCAAACAGTTTTCAGTCGATTATTGATTTACTTGGAACATCAAATTTCAGTTTGCCAATTGTAGTTTGGTTTGTTGGAACGGTAAAATTACTAATGCGTAGAGTCTTGATAGATTGCAACTATTACTGATAGTTTTGTATTCTTGTAGTAGCTCAACCAATATCAATAACGCACCTAGATTGGTAATTAAACAAAAATTTATCTCCCAATTAATTTAATTAATATTATGGAGAATTGTTAGTAGTTAGGTACTTTTTAGTAACCTTGTATAGAGGCGTGCATTATTCTTTTCATAGAAGTAAAATGGTGATACATGCCTGTATGCAGTCTTCGTTTACTTTGTACCGCGTTCGTCCAGGCCGGGCGTAAGGTCAATTGAATCCTTTATTATTTTTTTCAGCAGTTTGCGTTCGAATAGAGACTTCATATTTTGGATTTACTTTTTCTAGCAGTCCAGCAGGTGATTGCTGCTCTTTTTATTGTTGAGACCCTCTGTATATAATATTTATATAATTCCTTTTAAACCAATGGACCTGCACTTTTTAAATTTTAGTCTTGCATTGATCAATTTTTTATCTCATTTAATTTACTTCTCATTTATTCTACTTCAAGTGAGCATCATACCATTATATCGCATGCTGCTAAAAGTTGCGCATTCAAATTTCTGTGCCTTTTTTGTTGTGTCAACACATGCAATTTGTATTTTATTTAAACGATAGTCGACTTTCAATAGTATAGTTTTATATTGCATTAATTTTCTTAAATATTACAACAATAACAAATATTGGTATACAAATATGGCATTTTGAGTTTAGTTGGATTACCCAGTATGTATGTACAGGGTGTTTCCTAAGTAATCTAAAATATTATATGGGGCGCTTCGTCACTCAATTTTAAGACGAAAAGTTCATATAAACATGTGTGAAGTCTTGTCGTTAATGAGATACAGGGTGTTGAATTGTTTGTAATAAATCAGCTGTGATTGTATTTGAAATTAATTTTTCCTGGTGATGCTACTGGTTTTTAGAAGTAATACGAAAAACATGCTTATTATAAGTGACGTTTGAAGTAACGTTGACAACTGTGTCAAACCTAAAAACCAACGCAAACAACGAACAATAAATTTTTAATAATACGATCTTTTTGTGTTAAGTTAACAACGATGCCTGTGTTTACTAATGCTGAAATGGCTAATATGCACTGCTTGTATGGATTAGCTAATGGTAATGCCTTAGAGGCTAGACGTATGTATGCCCAGCGTTATCCTAATAATCTTTTACCATGTTCAGATACGTTTACTAAGCTACATATTCGTTTACAAGAAACTGGAACTTTTGCCAAATCAAAGAATATTATTGGACGACCCAGAACTGTGAGAACTCCACAATTGGAAAACCAGATTCTTCAAATAATTGATCAACATGCAGAAACGAGTACCAGAAAAATTGCTGATGAACTAAATGTTGGTAACAGAACTGTTTGGAATATTTTAAAAGATAACTTATTGTATCCATATCACGTTCAACGTGTACAACATTTGCTACCTACTGACTATTCGCTTCGCATACAGTATTGCCAATGGATTTTAAATAAAATAGCAAACAATCCCAATTTCGCTGCCGATATTCTGTTTACGGATGAAGCCAACTTTTCAAGACATGGCATTATGAATTTTCATAATGACCACATATGGGCAAATGTAAATCCACATGCCATAATTGTAAAAAGATTTCAACAAACATTTTCGGTCAATGTTTGGCTTGGCATCATCGCAGATTATTTAATAGGACCATTTTTCCTTCCTGCACGGTTGACCGGTGCGACATACCTTCATTTTCTAGAAACTGAACTTCCAGTTCTTTTAGAAGATGTACCTCTTATTATTAGAAGGCGCATGTGGTTCATGCATGACGGAGCTCCTCCACATTTTTCATTGGTTGTTCGCGAGTTTTTAAATAACGTTTTTCCAGACCATTGGATCGGACGAGGATCTCCACACCGGGACCTAGATCACCGGGACACAATAATAAAATAATAAAACACCCTGTATCTCATTAACGATAAGACTTATCACACTATCATGTTTATATGAACTTTTCGTCTTAAAATTGAGTGACGAAGCGCCCCATATAATATTTTAGATTACTTAGGAAACAGCCTGTATAAACAAGGAGGTGACTTTTATGAAAAAATCATATATTGCTATTTATCTGCTATTTTTCTTTGAAATTGCGTCTAGAAATCGTATTTCTTATTTGTACGTAACGTCACCAAAATTTGGGATAGCCTTTGCATCATGGGTATCAGAATCTTTGTAAAGTTCAACTGGATTCTATTTCCAATTTCTAGTCCTAAATCTAGATCTTCAGCAAAGTTTCATTTAGATTCTAAAAATGATTAAGGCATTCTTTCTATCTTTCGCCAGTGCCTTTGCTTCTGCCGATGTCATCTCCCTCTTCTGTAATGTCTGCCGGTTAACTCCATCCCATGCTTGTCTTGGTCTTCCTCCCTTTTTTTTCTATAGTTTAGATTCCAACATTTGTTTAACTGGTCTTAGGTATGCCTTTCATTCGTGTCCTCGCCAACTCAATTGTCTTTTGCCCATAAACTCCAGTATAACTTCTATTATTGCCTGAATTTTTCGTTTCTGTCTTCTAGTCATCACTCATGTATTCACACCCGAACGTATGTAAGTACATATTGGTTTCCAACAGCTCGCTTCCACAGGTCTCCAACAACTCTCTTTTCATCTACTTATTACTTCATTTTGATTGATATACCATTTTTGCTTTATATGTGCTCTATTCTTCTCTTGTCTTAGGAATTTCAAGGTTTTTAAAGAATAATTTCTGATATGCTTTGCTATCTATTTGCATCCCCTTTCCGAACTGCGCTCATTTCTTTTTTTTTTACGTTGCTACTAAATCTTTTGCTGTTTTCGTTCTTACTTTGTATGTTTCCTAATGTCTGTCTGTCCTGTTGCATAAGAACCTTGCCCATGCTTTTTTCTTTTGTTTATTTGTTCTGTCCAAGAAACCTGTGTTTTTCTCATTTGTTTTTTTATTACTATGATCGTTTGTTTTTCTCTATTTCTATATTGATTTGTAAGCTTTTCCCTGATTGTTTGTTTGTACATATCTATATTCTATATTCATTTACCACATATTTAAAAAAGTATTTCTTTGTTTAATAGTATTGACTACTCGCTGCTCGTGTTTATTCCATATTAGACGCTTACATTTAGTTTGTCTAATTGTGAACTTCAACATTTTCAATTTTTTATTTAATTCTCAGAATTTTATATGTACTTGTAGTTATTTATATAATTAATATATCAGTACTGCGGAAACGCGTGTCAGACAGATAATAGAGCACAATAAATCCTCAGTTTATTCCGGGAAGGCCCGCATTTTGAATAAAGTCGAAACACATATTCTGCGACTGAAATAGGTGAATCCGCAGCAGTGATGTGGCAGTGATCCGCAGTCAACTTGGGAATTCCCTCGGCCAAGGCAAACCGCGAGGCTGGTGGGCACTGCTATTGAAAATTGAGATTAAGCGTTTATTTTTATTTTAGTTTTTGTACGTTCGGGAGGAGATTATACAAATGCGCGACCGCTTGGTGGGGGTTACAATGCAAATTTTATAAGAACAGGTTGGGAACGTAAGAAACTGTCCGTTCAAGGATATTTTGTCTTGGCATGGGCAGTGTGTTCTATTGGTTTTATGACATGGAATACTTGAAAATTTGATGATTGTTGACAACGAGACTGTTTAAATTGACTGGAATTTGAGGAAATCAAAATTGAGAATTTCTGGTAAAACAAAATTTTCGGTTTCGTCAAAATGTGTTTTCACACCTTCTGCTTTGAGTGAGATAATAACGCTAATAATACTATGAAACGTTTTCCTCTGGTAGATCTGGAATTATTGCTTCTTGAACTTCTTGACTCGTCTGTCAGATCTGTTCGAATTGGTTTGCGAAAAACATACCTTTCATGTTTTGGACGAGCACCGACAGTTATTTGTTTATACGTCTTATGTGCAATTTTTTAGATTTCCCAGGAAGTGTTCAAATGAACACGCTGTGTATGTATAATTTGCTCAAGCCGATATAAACTACGCGGGAGATCAGCTTGCACTAAACAGCACGGGGTACGATCTTTATAGGGACTATTTGAAATCGAATTTAGGTTAATTTCCGATGAAATGTTAGATGGCAGCACAAGTGCGTAGTTGGAAAAGTAGTTTTCGGATTTACCTGTAGTTCCTGTGTTTATAGTTTATGAAAGTGAACATGTGTTTTACAACCTTCTTTTAGCAAAGTTTGTCGAAAGTGCGAGTGTTATATCGATTTGTTTGTGATCTTTATTGAATCTACCAGATTTTCATTATATTCTTTTTTGTTTGAGTTTATATT
>SMLS01058947.1:0-17981 GCA_004785975.1 Popillia japonica
AACGTTTTCGTTGATAGATAAAGCTATGGAGATTTTACTAACTCTGATAACGATGAAAGTCGAAGCAAAAATCTTATGAATCCTGTTGCTAAAGATGTTCAGTACTACAAAGAGCTTTATACTATACGTAACATGAAAGCGTACTTTCCTGGAGCGGAACTCCGACGCAGTTTGAGACTCTTGTGTATGCAAAACCAACAATAGTAGATAAAAGTAAGACACAGATAAGTAGGTGGCTGGGACATATCATTAAAATGACGTAAAATAGGTTGGCAAAACGAGTCTTGCATAAGGGAGTAGGCGATAAGAAAGGAAGAGGACACCCGAAAGAAAGATGGTACCAAAAAGTAAAAGAAGATATAGAAAACATTAGACACAGTAATTGGAGGAATAGAGAAAAGGCCCGGAGGAAGTGGAGAGAGGTAGTGAAGAAAATATAAGCCACATGCCTTCAAGGCCTTCAGAGCTAATATAGATGGTATATAACTTAGTTAGAAGGTTCAACCTATTTAATTTTGTGGCAGCAATGTTGTAATTATGATTATTTGAATTACTTCGGCAAATAACCTTTACATGTAAGAAGTTTCTTTACATCCTTAACTCAGCGCAACGTGTCAACATTAGCGATATGTTAATTACACAGTCTTTGGTACTTTGGTTTTCTGTTATTTACATGTAACTTCTATAGGCAGTGTCTTTATATTTTCATGAACATCATTACACATCCGTATAACTTAACCAGATAAGATAAATTGTGTAAACATAAGGCCTATAATGACACCTATAACACGTCATTCGGATCCAGTAATTTTAAGATTCTAAAATTACTGAGTAAGTATGTGAAACGTAGTTCGATAATCCCACTGAATTATTAAGTTAAAACAAATTTATTACTGTTCTGTACTAGATTATAATTATAATAGACTAGAGTATACAATTCTTGTTTAAAAATTTAAGGCCTATAATATGAAAATGACGCAATAGTTATATCAATATCATATCTATATCTTAGTTATAATCTAGTTGCTTCTGAACTGGTGGTAACTACTATACTACGACCATAATCTGATCGTTGCGTCCTTCGAGCGCTATAATAATCAAAATTTGGATCAGTTGGACTGACTACACTTTGTCGGGGACTATGAAAAAACCTATTATCTTTGGCTTCTGGTCCTGGAGACGTTGAATCTAAACAATCCAAGCTAGAATCAGATAAAGCTTCGTTGGAGTATTTGGGTACAGAAAGTAAGCTTTCCGTAGATTTAGTCGATTGAAAATATCTTCGATGTGTGTGCGGTGTATATTGTGGTTGTGGTTGACTCGCATTATTGGAATACTTTTCCACATTAGATTTTACGTATTGATTTTTTGTATTGTTACTAGTATTTCTCGATATGTGAATGCTCTTCCCCGAAGAAGATGAACATTTACCAGATGATGTATCTAAATATCCATAACCAAAGCCGTACCCTCCGAATGCTTTAGTTGTTAAATTATCCCAGGATTTAGGCTTTGTAGGATTATACTGTATGTATGCATTGGTTTCTTGAGTGTCCTGTTGCTGAAGTGAAGCATAACCTTGAGGATTTTCATACTTAACCGAAGTTGACTTAATGCTTAGTTGGCGGGCACTGGTTATATCACAAGAGCCGTCCCAATAAAGCGTATCGGTACTCAACGATGTAGTATAACTACCAGAACTTTCCCCCGTAGTTGTTGGCGCAACGCCGCTTAATTCGCTCGATGTACACGAATGTAAACTACACTGACTAACCAAACCCGCACCAAATTGGAAATACCGGCGAGGAGCTGATGAATGTGTTTGTGTTTGAGAAGACGTAGAATGCGGGCGTGACCGAATGTGTTGGTGTTGTTGTTTTGGCTGTTGTACGTCTTCTTGATGATCTTGAGGATCAGTCTGAGTCTCTTCTGTTTTCGAATCTCTCTTTCTATGGTCTTTGTGATTTCGTGATTTTCTTTTTGAACTAGGAACACAATGTGGATCACAGCACGGACTTGCTAAATCGTAAGCTTCTAAACTAGTATTATCAGCATTGTTATTTGGTTGCATACATGGATTACAAAGATGTCCGGTGTATGAGTGACAAGGCTCTTGAATTTTTCTAGCTTTTGTCATTGACGCACTGCCATTGTTTTGATTAGTTTTATAGACGGGTCTTTGCTGTTGTGTTTGCTGCTGGTCGCACGGAGTTTTTACTATAAAATGTTGCTGTTCCGTTTTGTACCGCGGCTGCTCGAATGTAAGCAAATATTCGCCACTACTGCTAGTGGAAGGCTGAAGCATGTAACGGTAATGTGGATCCAGATATTGATATGCGAGTATTAATGTTGGTGGAGTTGGTTGTCTCTGTTGTACCTTTGCAACGTCTTCTGTTGAAACTGTAGGTCTACAATATGAGTATGTGATTTGTGTAGGTGTTGTCGGATCACCATTATTGCGCGACTGGGAAGATTTCTTGCGAGCCGGTAAGCTATGTGTTTTCCATTTTCCTTCTAGAAGTTGTCGTTCACGAAGACATAACTTTTCTAATTCAGTCATTTTGCTTTGTAAAATTCTTTGAAGTTGTATGTAGCGCATATGTAATTCAACCTGTAAAGTAAAGAAAAAAATTAATAAAAAATAGGAAGTAAAAGTGGAATTTTAAATTATATACTGCAATTGTATAGTATCTTGCATATATGTATATAATAGTACAGTATACATTAAAGATATTCGAACGCTTACTGCTAGAGTCATATCTCAAACTCAATTACGCCCTACTAAGCACTGCTCGTTAATCCCGCCAACAATAGATGTACAGTGCGATAATAAATAATTGAGGATAATTCAAATTTGCCGCTATAGTATTAGGTGAGTTTTAAGTTTAAGGAGTGGCTATCGTGCAAATATTATCAATTGTCAATATTGTCCGTGAATTGTGTGTATTTGTATGTGTGTTATTTAGGTCCGTTTATCATTTTGATTTGTATTTCCTTGGTTCATTTATGGAAAACAGTTTTTCTTAGAGCATTACAATTGTTTATTGTTTGGATATGTTTATGAACTTATACATTTATAAGCACCCTAGGGAAATGCTTTTGACGGCTGAACAAGAAGCGTTTATATTAAAAGGGCATTACCATAGTGGCGTTCGAGCAGAAACTAAAGAATGGTCATTTTATAATTCCGTTTAGACCTGTTCAGCGTAAAATATCTTGATAATGTTTTTTCTTACAAGATGTTTACACAACATCGAAATAAAATTGCCGATGGCTACAAAAGTTGTACTTATAAAGGCAACTGGATAACCATTAGTGCTTCTCTAGTGGTTGGTGATGACAACGGATTGAGATGAGCCTCACAAAATTCAATTCAAAAGCTAGTTGCTCAAACTGGTATCTAGTAATAACTTTAAGAAATATAAGCGGTTACTGATCTAACTGCATATCAAACCTTAAGATGCAGTACCAAAGACTTAAGTAATAGAGCGTATAAGCAGTATATAAACCATGTTGAGTCATCTATCAGAAAAGATTCTAGGAATTTTTGGTCTCCAATCTAGAACACATAACGATACCTGGTCGTATGTTTTGTGACACGCATGAATTCACAAAGCCTGCTAAAATTATGAGTGTGTTCAGCGAGTACGTTGCCACCGTCTACTCGCCTTCAATTCTTTGGGTAGCAGCGTTTACTATTGGTGTACATAAAATAACAGCCTACGGACGAGCCTAACGGAAACTAAAAAATAAGTCAACCAGCGACCTAGTTTTCTTGTGAAAGATTGCTGTAATGTCTTTGTGAAACCATTAAACTTCCTGTTCAATCTGGATTTGCAAACAGCGATATTTCCGGACATACGGAAATTCTCGCGTGTATGTCCTGTTTTTAAGTCAGGAAATGTTGAAAATGTCCGCCGATTTCTTTATTATCGAACGGATCGTGGTATCTCGTCTTTCATATCCGACTCGCAACATGGTTTTATAGGTGGAAGATCAACTGTCACTTTGCCGCCTTATAGTTAAAATGCAATTTCAGTTATCGATAACCGCGCGGGTTGGTTGCGAGGTCAAGTGGACGTTTTCTATACTGATTTTTTACAAATGGGGACACATAAACTGAAATGCGGTGGAAATTAGAGAACTTAGAGAATAGTTCGGGACATGTCAGAATGGCGACGACATCACAAATTCTATCTTTGAAATGGGCTGGGACACAAACTCTCCTTCGTCAAGCCCTTCAAGGTTACCCTAGATTGGGCTAAGTAGAGAGTAAAACAGAATCCTGGAATAAGAAACCAGATCTGGTACGCAGATGGATCAAAAAGAACGACAGGTTTTAGAGCAGTAATAGACACATGTGCCCGAAGGGCATTGAAAAAATAAGCTCAGAGTCAGCTGATTCATATTCTAACGGGGACTGCCTGGAAAACCCAAGATTCCTAGCAAAAATGCGGGTGCGCGGCCATAACGGCATATCAGGCATGATAAAATATGAAATCAACTGTAAAAGCAGATTTTATCTTTTTTTACGTTAAAGCAAGTATGGTTAACCTTTGACATGTCGTGGGCCAACTTTAGTGTGCACGTTAACGGGCCGCGTTGAATAGTAGGGCATTTTCAAGTAGTGTTTTAGAGTAGTGTTCATAATTTTTAGCGATAGATATCAGACAATGAAATAATGCGACGTTATTTTAATGCAATTTATTAAAATAAGAAAATGAAATTAAAAAAACTGGCTACAACATTATAATATTAAATCGTGAAATTTGGAATTATTACAAACTACGGAAGGTAAATAGCGTTTGCAGAAATCGCACAACGTATTCAAATTTAGATTTTAGGAGTGAGTTTTCTTGAAGCTCGATCAACTCTATTTGCAAGTGTATTGGAGCATTTTGTACATTACTTTTTTGTTGGAGTAGCAAATAAATTGAAACTGTCATCCATGTTTTTAAAATCGTTAAATCTGTTCGGAAATTGCTCCAACAGTAACTTGAGTTCTTCAGCATATTGAGCATAAGCAGTATTTTCATGTGCAGAGAGTATGATAAAAAGGTAACTGTTACCAGACTGCGCCTCCACACAAGCGGATTTTGTTCTGAAGCGGCTGTACAAATCATTTACTAACTGTCCTTGTTTTTGAAGTTTCAAATTTAAATCATTCAAATGGTCTGTAAGGTCGACGAGAAATGCACACAAGAATTCACTACCACATTCATAACATTCTGGAATCGTATGGACTTAGAACACAAGTGTCGGTGGATAATGCAATGAAGAATATCTTTTTGCACATTTAATTCAGTTGCTTTCTCATACAAAATTCCGATGAAGGCTTTACGTAAACCGACCATAGAAGGTGCACCATCTGTGCATACACCAACTAATTTTGACCATGGCAAGCCAAAACTTGTGAATACCTTTTCAACTTCATTAAAAATGTCCTCTCCTGTAGTAGTTTCTTTTAGCGGCTGTAAAACAAGCAATTCCTCAGTAACAGTGAACTCTTTATTAACGCCTCGAATAAATATAGCCAGTTGAGCTGTGTCAGACAATTAAGTGTTCTCATCTAATGCCATGGAAAATGATTCAAAACCAGCCATACGGTTAGTCAAAGTTGTTTTTATATCATTAGCAATCATTTCTATACGTCGGCCAATAGTTCGTCTTGAGAAACTAATTTTTTCTGTTGAATTATATTAACGAATATATAAATGTTAAATAAAATAGATAGAAGCTAGCAACCCTTTGCTGCTGTAAAAGGTTATAGGCCCAGTATCGTGTTAAAAAACTTTGTTTCAAGGATATTGCTAGAAATATAGTCAGGAAATTCATAGAAAATGGATTTAGCCAAACATATTAAGCCATTGAACAACGAAATAGATTGGCCGATGTGGAAACGAATAATTCGTGATTTACTAGATTACCATGAAAGAGCTTTAGACCTAATTGATGGCAAATTAAAGAAACCAGATCCATTGACGGAGGCAGCTGATGCAGTCGCTACCAAAGTTTATAAAGAGAAGTCGGATTTGTACAGAAAAGCCAACAGTTATGCAAAGTCTATGATAACAAGTGCAGTTATAAATACTGTATATCAGAAAATTATGGACACAGAAACAGCTCAAGATATGTGGGAGGCATTGAAGCAGAATTTTGAAGCATCGTCAAAAGATCAATTGTTTAAAATATGCACTGATTTATTTTCATTTTGTTGGACATCAACAGATGATGTGTCAACACATATTGCAAAGTTAAAAAGTTTGTGGAATGAGTTAAATAATGGGCTAAAAGCAAAAAATGAGATAGTTTTACCTGATTTGATTTTGGTATGTAAAATCTTATATATTTTGCCAAAAAATTTTGAAACATTCAAATCAAGTTGGATGTTATTGTCAAAAGATGGTGATAAAACATTAGAGGAATTACATACACATTTGTGCATGTTCGAAAGAAATTTCACGAAAAGTAGTGAAAAACTTGAACAAGAAGCATTAGTGATCAAATCAAATGTGAAGAAAACAACCAAAAAGGAGTTTAAATACAAGGGCAGCTGTAATTACTGTAAGCAGGCAGGCCATTGGATTCGACAGTGCCAAAAGTGGATTGCTGATGGGAGACCGTCCAAAAATGCAGTAGTGAAGAAAAACAAGGACAAAACAGTGATGACAAACGCAACATTATTAAGTATTTGTAATGAGGCTTGTTCTATGGAAATAGATGAAACTAACTGGTGGATAGATAATGGTGCAACAAAACATTTGACAAATTCTTTAGATTATTTTGTCAGTTTTGAAGCATTTGATATCCCTCACAGTGTCAGGGCTGCTGGACAAGAATCTGTAAAAGCAATAGGACAAGGATCAATACGGATTTTGTCAATGATGGGAACTAGATGTGAAGAAATGACTTTAAAAGATGTTAGGTATGTACCAACAATTTCCAAAAATCTGTTCTCTGTTTTAGCCGCACAAGATCGTAATGAGAAAAGCGTGTTTGAGTCAACGCCAACGTTTTGTACTTTTAAAATTAACGGTCAAGTACGACTGTGTGGAAAACGTGAAATAAATGGTGCTTTGTATAAAGCAGAAATTAAACCATGAATTCCTAAACACAGTGCTGATGTAATCGTCGTTATTGAGAATAAACCTGATTTGCTGCAGCTTTATCATGAAAGATGTGGTCATCAAGATAAACGTCACGTCAAAGCCAAGCTCAAGAGAAATTTTAACATTGATGTCAAGGTAAAAACAGAGATTTGTGAACCTTGTACATATGGGAAGGCACATCGCTTACCGTTTGGCACAAGAGAGAAGTCAACAGTACCTGGTGAGCTAATATCGACAGATGTATGCGGACCTTTTGATGAGTCATTCGGAGGAAAACGATACTTTGTTTTGTTCAAAGACAATTATACCAAGTTTCGCTACGGATACTTTCTTGTACAGAAGTCGGAGGCGAGGGAAGATTTGAAAGACTTTCTTAAACAGACGAGGACGTTAGGATATTCAGTCAAACAAATGCTAAGTGACAATGGTCGGGAGTTTGACAATAAAGATGTTAGGTCCATCTTACGCGCAAATGGGATAACACAACGACTGACAGCACCCTACAGTCCAGAGCAGAATGGTATCGCAGAACGGGAGAATAGAACCGCTGTTGAAATGGCCAGAACATTGAAATATTCAAATCCAAAGATAATTTATCCTGAAGGAATATGGACAGACTTGGTTAATACAGCGATTTATATTTTAAACAGAACAGGAAAATCTTCTGTAGAAGGTGTTAGTCCTTACGAATTATGGGTAGGTAAAAAGCTTCGAATTAATCATTTTAGGATTATTGGTTCGATATGCTATGCGCACATTCCAAATCAAAAGAGAAGAAAGATGGATAACAAAGCCATAAAGAGACACCTCATCGGATATGATGGTGATGAACGGTACAGGATTTGGATCAAAGATGATCAAAAGTTTTTCTGTCCAGAGATGTTCAGTTTGACGAAAAACTAGGCGATTGCGTCAAACATATCAAATTGCCACTTGAAGATGTGAAAAAGAAGAAGTAGCAGATCACGACAGTGATGAAGAAAACAGTAAAAATGAGTAAGAAATTGGCACCGATACAGAGATAGATAGAGAAAATACTGAAATTCCCGAAGAAAGTTTAAGCAATCGTTTGAGAGATCGCTTAGTTTTAAAGAAACCATCATTTTTAGTCGACTACGTAATGACGGTAGAAAACTTTATTAGTCCAAGTAAAGTTCCGGAAACATTCAAAGAAGCACTTATACATGAAGATAGTATTGAGTGAAAACGGGCAATGGATAAGGAAATGGATTCACTAAAGGAGAATGAAACGTGAAGTTGTTGATATACCAAAGGGTGTGAAAGCAATACCGTGCAAATGGGTTTACCGTTTGAAAACCAAAGCAGATGGCAGTATAGACAAATACAAGGCTCGACTTGTTGCTAAGGGTTTTAATCAGCGTGAGGGTATCGATTATAACCAAACATTCAGCCCAGTTGCGAAGATAACTATTAGATCTATTTTAAGCGTTGCTGCAAACAAAGGAATGCATCTTGCGCAGTTTGATGCATCAACGGCTTTCTTGTACGGAGAACTTGAAGAAATAATTTATATGGCACAACCAAGTGGTTACGAAGATGGTACCAACAAGGTGTGCAAGTTAAAAAAGAGTCTGTATGGGTTGAAGCAAGCTCCGAGATGCTGGAATAAGCGCTTCGGAGATTTCTTACTTCGTCTTGATTTTAAGGTGAGTCAGGCTGACCCGTGCTTGTATATCAGAAATCAAAATAGCAGACAATTATTGGTGGTTTTATACGTGGATGATGGATTGGTTGCGAGTACTGATCAAAATAGCTTGGAGATCTTTTTTAGGCAACTAAAAGATGAATTTAAAATCACAACGGCAGAGGCTTCTTACTTCCTAGGATTGGAAATTGAACGAGACAAAAATGGCGGTGTAAAGATTCTTCAAGAAGGATACGCAAGGAGTATATTGAAGCGTTTCAACTTTTTAGACTGTAAGGTAGTATCTACTCCAATGTTGAAACTGTCAGAGGTTCAACAATCAGGGAAAGATCAGAAAATGCAGAAGTTTCCATACAGGGAAGCTGTTGGAGCGCTGATGTATCTGATGCTTGGAACAATACCTGATCTAGCTTTTAGTATAAGTGTCCTATCTAGAAATCTGGAAAATCCTACTGCTGAAGATATATTGAAATTAAAAAGAGTTTTTAGGTATGTGGCGGGAACAATTAATTATGGAATCACATACAAATACAAAACAAAAGGTGATAGTTTAGAGTGCTACAGCGATGCAGATTTTGGAGGGTGTACCAAGACAGGTCGATCGACGTCTGGGGTTGTCATCAATTATGCTGGAGGAGATATCTCTTGGTTGAGTCAGAGACAACCTTTAGTGGCAACTTCAACTACGGAAGCTGAAATAATAGCTGCTAATGAAGCTGTGAAGGAGATAATTTGGTTAACAAGACTATTTAATCAAATTACAGAGCTAAACCATATTCCTATTTTGCAAATAGACAACGCAGCAGCAGTGAAGTTAACGCAGAATCGATAATTTCACCGACAAACTAAGCACATAGCGATTCACTATTTTTTCATACGAGAAAAGCTAACTGAAGGAAGTCTAGGAGTTCATCAGATTTCAACTCACAATCAAGTTGCAGATATTATGACCAAACCGTTGGCCAGAACTCGTTTGCAAATTTTGTGTAATGAAATGGGATTACTATGATGTTAGTTAGAATGTTATTATCTTTTTATTTAACAAGGGAAAGTGTTGAATTATATTAACAAATATATAAATGTTAAATAAAATAGATAGAAAATAGATAAGAAACTGTCAATGTAATATATAGACTGTAATATCTATCTTTATAATAAAGGTTTTATGCTGCTGTAAAATTTTCAAATTCAGTTTCTTTTCAGGACACAAAACACACTCCTTGATAAATTCTTCGGCAAATAGTTTTATTGACTCTGCCAATTTTGAAGTAACTATTATGAACTTGTGTTTTTTATTTATGAAACATATGCTGCTGTTTTTCCAAATTTGCGGTAAGTTTTTGGATTTTATCTTTTGTTATTTGTCCTGTCAGTTAGTGCAGCATAGGATGCTTAGTTGAGTAATGCCTCTTTATATTGCATTCTTTCATCACTGAAAAGGATTCCCTACACACCAAACAAATAGGTTTACCATTGTGCAAGATAAAAAAAGAATTCTTCCAGTCCATTTTTCTTGAAACTTGCGATCCTTGGCATCTACTTTTCGTTTCTTTCCACCAGACATCATTTTCACACACACAAAGTCACAAAGCAAATTGACGGCACTAGCAGTTCGCTAGGATATCGCTTGTCAAAGTTAACACTTCGGTAGCTCGAATAGAACTGAACTAAAGTTCGGGCCGTACACTCGTTTATATAGGCAAAATGAAGGAATGATCTAGAATCGTCTAGTGTAGAACATTTGAGAAGCAATCAATCAAAGGCGTTGATGTTTACCGCTTCACTCTTTGATCATCGCCGCCACTCGGCTTGCTCGTTCACTTGATTCCGCAGGAGCAAGTGACAAATCCCATATCACTAGATCTTCCTCATGTGGAGTGAGTATGAGTAAGTAGTGTAATATTGTTTTAATTGGATTTTTCAAAATGTCTCGCGGACCGGATCAAATCTTACAAAGGGCTGGATTCGGCCCGCGGGCCGGTTGTTGCCCACATATGCGTTAAGGGGTATCATAGATACATATGTACTATCGCCGCCAAAAGTAGCGAATCAGACTTCAAGCGACATGACCTTTCGTATACCTGCGTAACATCCGACTAATCGCACTGAGCGACTGTAATTAGAGACGGATACCTACCTAGCAGGTAAATTTGAGGCAGAAGGATTTGCAAGAAATGCAAAGCTATTATATGTAATACCATTTACCATCGTTGCATTTACTCTATATTATAAATAAGTGCCTACTAGAATTATTAAGTAGATTTCGTAAACACAAGCACCCTTTTCTGTTTCTTGATAGTAAATTATATATACGTAAAATTTTAAATCATACACTTCTTAATATAGTAACACAATTTTATTTATAGAAAACAAAGAATTGTTCGGAAAGCGGTATGAAGAAACGATTTTATTATTATTAAACGATCATATTTAAAGAAATTTACTACGAATCCCCTTAAATTCCTAATGTCTTTTAAATTAATGTAAGAATCGACTAAAATTTCTTAAGTTCTTGTTCTTTAACGAATTTTGTATCGTTAATATCAGCAAATTTTAAATATATTTTTAATTACGAACCTCCTTCAAATCCCACAAAATTCTTAGAAATAATAGACATGTTGCTATCAGTCGCATTGTATATTTTCCGCTGTTTCAATTAAAATATTAGGCGAATATATTAATAAAATAATATAAATGTCGTTCCATAGTTACACGTCCTATTCTACAATTTTATAATTTTTGCAATTTTTGTTTGAATCATATTTTGCATGAGAAATTTATTCTAAAATTTCTTTTTCTTCAATTAATTTGGCTACGTGCTACCTTAGTTTAGTACATCATATTTATTTCCAGTATATTCATAACTGGCTTCGTTTAAATTCATTTAAATGCTCGCCGCCCTTTAGCCTGCAGGTATACGACTTGGTACAACTGCCCAGTTATTTTACCTGAATAAACGATTCAGGGCCGAAAGCCTATAATAGACGCGTTTTATTGCAGTTTGATTCGCTACTTTTGAGGGCGATAGTACATACATACATACATATACATCATTTGGTTAAACAGTGCCTTTCTTTCCAGATTGTAATTTCTTTGACAAATAAGAAATACATTAGTCCGACAAGTACATGTAACCCCTTCTCTTTTACATGTAAGAAGATGCTCCACAAATACATCAAAAATATTTTTAACTCTAAATATAGGATTTGTGGGTGTAAATTAACGTTATTTCTACGTAGAATTTTACTACTTAATAAAAATGTGTAATTTAAAGGACCTGTGTGACTCAGCAGACACTTGCTTTCAGATTGGACACTTGTATGTATGTACATATGTATGTACATATACGTAATGTTTAGAGTATATTTATGTATTTTTTATTGACTTTATCTAGAAAACAGTCGAGATCAAATGTGATAATTAATTTTCCATTGAGGGATATTAAAAGCTGAATTAAGGTACCTATAGTAGAAATTCAGTTGTACGAGATATATTCGCCAAGTAATGTGCTTTATATAACAAACTATGTATGTACTTTTAAAAGGTACTAAATATGTAGAAGAACTATCTGTTATACAGTATGTTTACGGCGATCCTGGTCAACTAAAAAAGTGACAGACAAAGGCGGTATAATCTAAGAGATGTTTGTTATATTTGCTGAAATTTTTTCAATCGAATTTTATGCACTTATCTATTTTTTTTCTGCGCCTTATTAAAACTATATAAATTTACCTACTTTTCTGACGCAGTCTTCAAATAAAACTACCATTCTCATTCTTGTATCACACATTTTAATGAAATTAACGAGCGTTTTGTGATCTGCTTTTTCCATGTCAGTACCATTTATTGAAAGAATAACGTCTCCTTCTCTCATGCCTGCTCTATACGCTGGACCATCATAATCCACATAATCTACGTAAGTAATCATTTCAATTTCCTGTTCTTTTTTATAATGAATTCCATAACTTTGCAATGTAAAACCATAGGAACCACTTTTCTTCTCCACAATGATTGTACGACGCCGGCGGTCTTCTTCGGGCTTCGTAACTGTTACTCTGTCTGACTGCACCCTTTCCAGAATTTGTGACTGGAAATAAATAAAATGTTAAGCTTAAGTGCAATCATAGAAAATTTAAATAATTTATATATATTTCGTAGAAATTATATTTTCTACATTAATCAACATCATTAAAGTGTGTTACATCTTGTTTTAAAGAGAACGAGACAAATTCAAATCTAAACTTGGTCGATTGCAGGGAAAAAGCACACCGTCCAACATTCCGCTTTTTCTATCAATTATAGGTTGTAATTTGGGCTAGAGATCTAGTTTCTGGACATATAAGAAGCATTTGATAATGCCTACCTTCTTTAAATCAATAATACATAAGAGCAACAATTGTGGTGTAAAAACACTATTTGTAAGTGGATCAAAGGCATGCTTGAAGGACGACTGATTGAAACATCACTAGCAGGTGAAACAGTGCAGGTATCGGGACGCAGAGGATGCCCCCACAAAGGGGCTCTGTCGCCCCTACTATGGGGCGTGGTCATGGACAAACTATTTATTTGTAACCTGAAACCATGCGGGCTACTATACCCAGATGTATGCAAACAGTATTTAAATACTCATCATGGGAAAAATGCAGACACTATTTCAGAACTCATGCAGAAAGAAAACAACAGAAGGGTGCTGTAGACAGGTAAACTTGCGAAAGCAACACTAGTTTCCTTTAAGGGAAGAAAAAAAAACTGGATTGTCTAAAATCACCAACACTTCATGATGAAACAGTACAATTCAGTTTCGAAGAAAAATGTTTATGATTGGTTCTTGACTCGAAGTTAACATGGCGTCAACATCTTGAACAAATGATAGACAAGTGTCAACGAGCAACCGTACTGGTTGTATGTGATAACATCTATGCTAACTTGTGGCTACCTGATTTGGTGGACTCAAGCTACACAGAAGCAAGCAATATCTAAACTCGCAAAGGTACAAAGATTAGCTTGCCTGTGTAGTACTGGTGCCGTAAACAGCACGGCAACAGTTACTATGGAGAAGATGCTGAATCTGGCCCCCGTGGATATTTAGGTATGATTATTTTCACATGCTATTCATTATTCATGCGATTCAATGATAAATAGCATGAGAAGATAAAATTATAATTTTATGTCATTACATAGAATCTGACAAATCTTGCTTCCAATTAGTAAATCATAATCATTCGCTAATTGATATAGACAGTGGAGAGGAAGGTAAGAGGCATATGCTGTACCGTACGTTACAGTTAAACAACAAATCTTAATAAGTTGGCTTGGTTCACGCGGTAGATAATTTGTTGTCGTCATTCTCGCCCATTAGGACTATTCATACACTACAATGACGGTAATCAAGACTATTTTATGCGTATCTCAAAATGATGCTCGACAGATCATTTTCAATACTGTATCAGATCATTAATTTCTCATTTATAAATATGGCTGTGGATATCTACTCTTAATTTAGTTGTTGTCCAGAAGGCTTTATTATTATTAGGTATTAGTATTAGGATTAGGTAAATAACAACAATAATGTTTCCCGGCAATGACATTTATTTTTACTATAGATCTTGAATACTGGACTACATTCTTTCTAATTTACAGCTTGATTGGTCTTGATATCTCATGTGATGACCGTCATTTGTTTGTATGATCTATCTAAACATAGTAAGCAATTCGTCCAGTATAATTAACTTTCTGCTCCAGAGTCATTTACTGAACTCGTTTGTAACATATTTGGCAATTATGTTATGAACATAAGCGATATTTCTTTAGGAAAAAAGATAGTTGCTTAATGCTGTTGTGAAAAAATGATTTTGGTGTCTGATTAGTTATTAACAAAAGTTATAAGTGTTTCACAACTATGTGATTGTGTACTGTCAGATAAGTAGTCTTCCCATTCTTGGTTTGTGAAAGTATTCAATTTGATTTTGTAGTTAAAGCATCTCAGCGCTTTATTTACAGATCATTCTTTTGAAAGAGATTGTTAGTCTTATCTTCCATCTAAAACTGATAGAAGAGGATTAGGAGCTATGCAAAAGTACTATCCTTTCATTTGCATAGTTGCTAATTGATCGAGCAGGCGTTCACATGGTATATTTGACAATACTAGATGCGGCAATATGCGATAGGTGGGAATACTGTCACCATGGAGACCAATGGAGGTGGGCAAAACCGGTCGTTCTTAGTGTGGTGTGACGGTCCAGTACGTAGTTATATGCTACTTAAGCGAGTTGGAGTGAGGAATGTTCGTAAGGATGCACATGGCGGGTGTATCCGTCCATGAGATCGCACGCCGTCTCGAGCGATTCTTGTCGGCTGTGCAACGGGCAAGGCGAGAATGGACTGAGGGAGGACGTTCGCACCTTCAGCCGCGAGCGGGACGGCCCCACGCAACCACAGCACGCAAGGACCGCACCCTTCTGTAACGTCACGTGCGTCATCCTCAAGGCAACTTCGAGTCGTTTGGCCAGAAGGAAAAGAAGGCGTACTCACTACGCGAACTGTACGAGGGCATTTGGTAGAAGGTGGACTGCGAGCGCGTCGTTCGTTGCAGCGCCCTCCACTCACTCCTGGACGCTGCAGCACACGCTACTAGTGGATCAATGTAAAACATCGGTGGGTTGCTGAGTGAAGACACATTTTGTTTTCCAACGACTCCAGACTCGAATTGAGCGTTGGCGACGCGCGAATTTTGGTTCCTCGGCGACCTGGTGAGCGTCTACTTGAGCAGTACGTTCAAAGAGAAAAAAATCTCTTTTTAAATGTGTCATCGCCGACTAATATAAGCCCAATAAGAAAAATGAAGTTGACAGTTGTATCTCAACTACGATGACATATCTGAAAAATCAGAATACTTTTCTATAAGAATAGATTTCTATTAAAAAGGTGTATTAAGAAAATGCAAATTAGATTCAAGTTCGTCTTAATAGATGAGTTATTTAAAAAAAAAACTCAAAAACGTCTGAAGCACGTTAAATATCCAAAATGTATTTATGGGATTCAATACCATTTCACCTCAGCAGAATTTTATCTCATTTAACCAAGTTTCTATCTCTCGTAATAAGGGAGATTGTCACGTTGAGAATGAATCTATGGACATACGGTATTACACTACTTGATTAAAAACTGAAGGCTCAATAGAGATTCAAACCATTGTAGCCTATAATACCATTTGACGTTACTATATGGCTTATTTAACTTGTAAAAATTATAAAAAAATCCGACAACAAATTTAAGAAAACTGATCTAAAATACATGGATTATATGTATTCATGTATATATGTATGTATATCCTTAAGCGTCTAATGCAAAATTAACACAAACATGACGACTCATCGCATCAAATCACTGTTATTAAAGACACTACGTTTGGCTAGCAATGAACGCCTGCTAAGTAATGTGTAACATAATTTTGCAACATAATCAGTTTGTTCTTTTTTCTAATCATTCGCCCTGCAGTATTTCTTCAAAAATCGATACTACAGCTACGCGAAAAATCATTGTTTTGAAGCAATGAGAAAACTCCTCAATATCCTTAGCTATATTTTTCGCAGAAAACAGATGTAATCCTAATACCCAATTTAGAATTTGACAATATATTGAACACTGCTGAAACTTACAGATTGAAATACATATAATACATATAATACATAATTTATATACCTATGCAAAAGTTATCCTTAAAAATATTTACTTACATTTGTGTCATATAATGTAATTCCGTTTGACATAGCAAAGTTTCAACATTGTTCCATAAGATATTGACTGTTTTGAGTTCTGATCAATTGACACAGTAGGTACCACATGCAATTTTTCGCACTATAACTTTTATTATACTTTAATATCTACAACTAATATTATTTTCCAATACGACTACATTTCAAATATGTCACCAATATAGCAGCGTTCTCAATATAAAACCTACAACTAATTTGGTAGAAGTGAGCAATGAATAACATTTCGTTAATGTTACGTATTCTATAAGTGGGTATGTTAATTGAACACGCATTTATGTATGCTTATGTATTCTCCGTTATATACATACATATGTAAAGTATTAATTTTAATTTAGTTCAATTATATATATAAAACATACGAAACCGCAGGTACTACTACTACGTAATTGTAACATTGTCATTCACAGGGCATAACGTATACACATACATATATGTAAGTATACATGCATATGCATAAACAATTTTCCCGACACGTTTGCTACATTGACTGACCATAAGTTAACACCGTCTAAATTTTGTAGCAAAACAATGTCATTTAGACTAACAAGGAAGACACACTTTAAACTCATTAACAACTTAAAACCATCTAATATCCACATAGGCTCGATTATGTTTGCGAACATGTGTAAGGACAGCGTCATCGCCAGTGCAACAGCTAGATATTAAAGCGGAGAATAGAGGACATTAATGTACGTATGTACGTAACGAAATACACTACATTAAACACTTAGAATTCTGTCTAATAGGAAATCAAAAATTACAGTCTGTATCAATTAAGAAAGACAAACAAACATAAATTGAAGTTAATTAGAATTTAATCAATGTTGCAAAATAGAATCAATGTGGCAATAAACGATTCGTTGCAAAATGGTGTAAATTAAAAAAGACGAATATACTAGGTTCTGCATCCTATATCATCAACCTTGTGTTTGAAGCAGCTCTTAGTCTTGGATCGCAACAGTAAATTCAATTTTATATGATCATCTTCAAATGAGAAAAATTATTACCTAGTCGTTCAGTGCCACACATGCTTAAGACTTTCCAAAAAGCAGAGCGAGTAAGAATTACTCGAGAAACGTTAGAAATATTAAATAAAGGTGGTGGACATGGCATTCTATCTAAAGGAATAACAGGTGACGAAACTTACATCCCATTTTTAGATATTCCTACCTGCCATGACAGCGGCGTGTGGATCCACGACGATTCAGCAACACCAACAAAAGCCAAAAAGCAAAGTGCTGTGTAGAAAATTATGTACGCAATTTTCTTTTGCAGTGCCGGAACAACATTCAAGCTGGAAAATCAACGTACAGTCACAGCAAACTTGTGCACCAGAAAATATTTATCTGCAGTTCTTGAGTAAACATTCGCGAGTTGATGGTGCGTCACGATAATGTGTCACTTTAGACAGTTGAAAATAAGGTAAACGTC
>SMLS01058948.1:0-30457 GCA_004785975.1 Popillia japonica
TTTTTTTTTAGTGCGAACGTAACAAGTCCTAACCCATCGTGTGCATCAATCCCCTAACGTGATTAAATTGAGCGTGAATCTTTCTAAATTACAAACAGTTCACCTAATTAAGCTTAATCCCAAAGCGATATATCCAATTGTTGGACGACGCGTCCGGCGTCCGCGTACTACGTACCATCGTTCGCCGATGACCGTAGAGGCGGTCTCTCTCTTTCGATTAAATGGGGCATTAGTATGCGACCCATCGGGACCCTGGATACCACTAACAGAACATCGGACAACAACGGTAGCCGCAATTAACCACCTCCTTACATCACAAAGTCGGTGTGCGCCTTGCTCACGGGACCTCACACACGCACACTTCAATCCATTCGGTGCTTTTAATACTGTAGTTCCCGTATAGGATATGGACAGAAATTTTCGACCATTATAATGACAAATTGTAAACATTAAAGGGTGTCAATGAAAGCGTGCATTTTGAGTTTCTCTCTTTATAATTTGCCTTCTAAAAAAATATATTTTTTAACAGAATTGATCTTTAAATACGAAACTTGAGAAGAATATTTCGATTCCTAGATTTACAGCAAATAAACTGGAACAAGGGAATGAGAAACGCTTGATGTGTATCTTGCAATTAAAATTATAAGGAACCAGAAAAATTGTCGACAGAAAAAACTGCATGATGCAGCTCTTCAGGAAGTCCCCTTATTCACATATGGCGATAAGTTTAGCATTTCTTTTTCTATATGCTGGAGACACCTACAACATTTAAAATGACCACTAATAACTCCGCTAGAGAGAATCACTCGTCGAATGGAGCACTGCCATCCTATAGAAAATGAAGCAACTAAGCGTAAACTCCTTGGTGGAATTCTTGCTAGACATGAAGAACCAGCGTGGTGTCCTCACATAGTCTTCTGTATCAATTGAGAGCATACTGGTGGTGATTTCTGATGACATTTCTAGTAACTTCTAGTAACATTCCTAGTAGCAGGTCGGTCGGATCATATCCCAACTCACTTGCTTTTCGGCGGTGCACTGCGGATGTTTACGGTTGTGTCTTGAGGCACCGTAGACTGAGAACAGTTTACCGGTAAGGTGTGCCAGTACGTTGATGGGCGCACAGTTGTCACTGAAGGGGTCGATTCCTAGGAAGCGGATATAAAGTAAAGATTTCTATGCGCAATGTCTGTCCTATATTCCCTAACCTGGTCAAGTGTCGACGTCTCCTAATACAATACGACTGAAGATCCTCCAAAACAGAGTTCTCACGATGATTCTTGGAGCACCGTGGTTCGTCAGTACTCCCTAGAGATCTGCCATTCCCTATGTTCAGCGAATGTGTTTTGGCAAGGGGTTCTCAGTCGGAGAACTTGAATTGAACACCTGGAAAAAATGGAGACGAGCAGACCGCTGCCTCGTATAGGAACTAGGCGAATCCTCACTGATCTCTAACAAATTCAACCCAGAAAAATCACCCACACAAAAGAACTTGGACTCCCACATTCCGATGGGCCATGGAAAATCAGAGGACCTTCTCGGACATTCTGCTTACGTGTTTCTTCGTAGGTTTTCTTAGTTTTTCTATCTATTTCCCCTTACGTTCGACCTCACAATTTGCTCTGTTGCCCTTGATCTTAGCTTCTAATTTTGCCATTTGGTGTTTTTTATTTTGTTTTCGACTGTTAGCATTATTTCCTGTGTCTTGGTGGTATTTATGGTCACTAGGGGCACCATTTCCCCATTTTAAAGTTTTTCTTCCTTCATACAATGTCTCTTAGGCAACTGGTTAAGACAGCAAAAAGATTCTAGCGCAGTAAATTTTGCACAGACCTTCCCATGTATAAACTAAATCTTTTGCGCGTGAAAAAATTTTATACAATAACTATTTTTCAAAAATTACGTTAGCTTCCACTTTATTTGTTTAATTTTTGTCATATTTGCTGTCTCAACTACAAGAAGTAAACTAATTCAGTTTTTGCGCACCTCCTGGCAAAAACAGTTCGCAAAATGTTCGCTTTTTTCTGTGATACTTGCAACTGCAGTAGCTCCCAACCTGTATTGCTTGCGAACTGCCGTTGCAGCTCTTGCTGTATACATTTTGTGTTTCTAAAGGTATATTTTACGGTTCGTTTGTTTAGTCTGCACCTTTAGCTTAGTGGTAACATTGGTGTTTCAGTCATGGTCGCGTTATTGGGCATAGTATTGGTAGTATTAGCTGTAAGTGTGCATGTTTCATTTTGATATTTTATTTCTGAATTTTTGCATCTTAAATTATGGCCAAAGGCCTTGTTGTGTAGTAAATTGTATATAAATTGTTTTGATATTAAACCATATGTCGTTGCTTGGATATCTATGTCTATGTCTATATTATTGGTGTATGTTGTGCATTTTATTGACTTTTCACCAATGCTTTATAAGTAAATACTATCTCGTAAAAACAATCCATTACTCGATCTATTCTTTCTGGAGTATGGTGGCAATCTCGGTTTAAGTTGGAAAATTATTTATTTAGAGTAAATTCGAGGATCTCGCACAAACTCTGAAGATCATAAGAACATCTTTCACGTGCATCTAGAAGATAAATAAGTGTTCAAAAGTGGCAACCGGACGATAAAATTAGTTACAGACCTAAGTATTTTAACTCACTTTCCAAAAGTACTTGAACAAATTTTGTACCAGGAAATACATAGGTACCTACATATATTGCAAATGTAAGCTTCACTTGTCACCCAATAAACATGGATATATCTGGCAGATGGGATCCAATGTAAGAAACTTAGGCATCACCACCGCTGGGTAGAAATTTGCTGAAATTTCTATAGCGCTGGACCAACACCAACTAATGGATGTGATCTATATCGATTTCTCCAAAGCATTTTATCGCATAGATCATTGCATATTTTTATCGAAACTGAATGCTATGGGATTTTGGACTTTGCTGAAGTTGTTCTCATCTTACCTTAGTAGTAGGAATGGCTTGGTCGTCTATAACGCCTTCCAGTCTGATAACTTTAAAATGCCTTCCGCAAGGTTCCAATGTTCGACCACAGCTTTTCAATACAATTTCTTAATTATGTACTTTGAAGGCTAAACTGCACACAAATCTTTCGCTAATTAACCTGAAGTCATGCACACTAAGAAATGCTCAATTGTCTTACACCAAGTGGTCTAATCCTATTTCTTTTAATGATGCCATTGGTTTGAATTCACTGGAAAGGAAGGATGAAGTGAGTTACATACTTGGGTGTCCTCTTTGACACGGCTCTAACTCCTTTTGAATATATTTCTTGTGTATGCAGCACTAAGCTTTCTGATACGATTCTCTCATGGTCTTGACAGTACTTTAGCCAATAGATGTATATCCTCCAAAAGCAGTTCCTAAAATATCTCACATATAAAATTTCTGGCCACTACCATTGACGTGGTTCCAATTATATATTGGTACTGAAACAACATCGTTTCTTATCTTTAGAAGATCGTCGCAATAAATATAATGCCAAATATTTCGCTAGTTTAATTTCTCTCTTCATTAAGCTTCTTAGCTATGAAATTTAGTAATATATCTTTAAGTGATGTGATACATTATAACATTTCTTACCAAATTGCGTTAATTCTCGAAAGATCTTTGCAATTACAGAATGTTCGAAGTTAAATTGCTGAATAGGTTCGTTCTTACTAGTTTCGATGAGGTAGTCTATAAAAAATTTAGAAATGGAAGTAAAAATTTCGTTAAAATGAACCTAATATTAAACTTTTTCTCAAATATGATGATGATGATAAATTAGTTATTTAATTAGTGTTCATTTTCCGCTAGATAATTTAATAACAACAACCAAACGAAACGAAATCCAAATACTTTTTCAAGTGATTGTAGCTAACTTCACTAATAATAACGCACTGGTACTACTCTCGATAAAGGTTGTGTTATGCAGCGAGTTACATTAACAGGCTACCTTAACAAGTGGATATTCCACTAAGAGATGCTCTTAAATTTACCAGAGCCGGATGAATCGATCCTCGCGTAGAAGCTGAGGGAATGGAAAATATTTCGATAAAAATCTCTTAATTAGACGTGGAATGCGAGATGTAGGGCCGTTACGTTTTACGGCAGTTAATAATCTCTATATACTTGCTTAGTATTAATAATCATATTTTCTTCTTTATAACTGTATTTCTTCTTTATAACTGTAGTTAAGGGACTACTAACTGGCGTAAATGTGTATTCACGTACTTGTCACAACGTTATTTTTAATATAATTTACACTAAAAACTAAAACGGCAGGATCCAGCAGGGGCACCCGGAGGCATCTTTTAAGATTTGTTCAGATTACTACTGAACGACTAGTAGACGGTAATGAAATCAATTCTGAGAAGTATACAATTACAGTCATAAGAATATACACATCTACGGTGATAGGAAACCGCATTCGAAAACTATTGATTAATGTTGACATTTCTCGATTAGATTTCTTAGCACTCTCTTATTGGCTATTAGCCACACCAAAAGGACCTGTTTAGCTTGCGATAATACGAAATACTCTGTCGAAAGTACTGACTGAGATAAAAAAGAAACTATTTAAACGAAATATTTTACATATTATTTAGCTCTTTGAATTAATATGTAACGTATGACAGGTTGCAATTTGGCAGGAGATAAGATCATAAATCTTTAATTATGGTTATGTCAGCGCCGACAAGTTTGTTAATAAAAGATTGGTCGGCATCTACAAAAAAAAATTATCTCTTGAAAATATTTGTATGCCCAGGCTCTAAGGCACAGTTAATACTCTCCGTTGCATAACGTTTGAATTTGAAAAGTTCGAAGAGTGGGATCGTACACATAAGAGGTACCACATATAATGATATAATTGATGAATGATAGTTCCTTATTTATTTTCAAATGGAATGAAAACATAATTACTTACGGAAAGAAAAAGTTACTTGACCGGGCTATGTCTATATTATCTTAACTCTCATTTGAGCATACAAACATATGAAGCGATTAGGAACCCTAAATCTTCAAGAATTTTAAGTTAAATCTCTTAATGGGAATTACTTCTATATCCTGAAACTACTTTTATATAATACGGTGACAAATTTAACAGGTACAGCAATTTGATTCAACCGTTATACGTGTATATATCCGTTGCGTAAACCGGCATGCGCTATTCGAAAAAATGTGACCGAAAAATGACAGGCGTTGCCTTATTAAAGCGCATATGCAAATCAGATTTTTTCATACGCATAACACAATCAAGTTAATCATTTTACAGGAAGTGATTCGGTATTAAACGTTTTTGTGTTTCTTCGGTACGCTGAAAATAATTAGTTTTTTGTAATTATTGAGTTAGTGAATGTTTCATTTCTATCTGTCGATTTCTCGGAGAATTCAGGCACATCTCCCTTCCTGTTTTCTCGTGTTAAATTAAAAAAAAAGAAATGATGGGTATGTATATTGGAATAACGGTATGTTAAAGATGACCGCTGTGATACCCTGACATGTAGAAATAACAGCTAAATAGATTGATCTATATTTCATCTTTCTAGATGAATTCGTTTGGTACTATGCCATGAAAATCAACGCAAGAAGTTTTGAAAAATACTGTAAATAAAATCAGGTAAAGTTATGCGTAAATTGTTTCAGAAAATTTAAATTTCTAATAAGAGCTGGTGGCCAATTAAAATGTAGTTTAAAATAAACGTGACCTAAGCAATAGAATCATAAAAATTAAGAAGAAATATGATTTTTTCTCTATATTTTTAGCATTTTTAGAAACTTTGTGCCCCCAGCTCTATTTTAAGCGCAATTATGGTTACAATTAGATACTTAATAAGTTGTTTCTATCCTATTTGTACCATACCAGCACCATTCATTTTCTGGTAGCTACTAAAAGAATGCCATTACTTTGCGGCACTGAAATCTGAATAACTACGAAGGTATGTAGGATTATACGTAGATTGTAAAGCTATAAATAGGGCACTTATTAAGGCAAAAAATTACACAATTCCCACTGGTATAACGTGAAAAATGCGAAAAGAACAAAAATGTTGTGTTTCTTTGTGTATTATTTTTCTATCGTTAATAATACAAAGTTTTGTGCAAAATATATTACCAATGTCTAACAAATTTTCTGAGTTTGTTGAAATCTACTTCTAATTAAGCTGAGTAGGTCAACTAGTAGACTCTTCTTGAATCGCATTTGCTTTTCTAACACGTATTAAACAATTCTTTTGATAATTGCTTCTAATCCTATTCTCTATTTCATACAAGCTCATAGCTCATCTGAAGGAATGAACTTACGGGGAGGTAAAACTCCCCCCGATTTGCCTGATATATAATAAGCCACTCAGCAGCACATTAAATTCATAGTTTAATAAACTAAATGACACCACAATCAATACGTAACTAACCTCACTTCAAACGTCATACTCACTTAACAGCTTCCGGTTTTATAAAATTCTAACCAAAAAGTATGTGAAATATCTTGTCATTCATTAAGCGCTGCCAACCTAAATTAGTCGTGGCAACAATAGGCGTATTCGTTTATCTGTTTGGTTAGTTCACTTTGGTTAATGGTTAAAGTGAACAAACCGGAACAAAACAAAAATCTGAAGTCACCAAACCAGTAACATTAAAAAAAACGTACAAGTGACCAATATTCAAACCGTTTCCCGTCAAAATAATTTTAGGGTGGTTAGTAGAGGTGAGTTTGGTTAGTTCATTCAATTTGGTTACTTTATTAAAAAAAAAACACAATTGTATCAGTTTCTTAAGAAACTGCACTAACCTAAAGAGACCTAGTCGTGACCAAACAGATAAACGAATACGCCTAATATTATCGGTTTCCATAAGACACGTAGTGAATACTAGATAAGGTTGGTACTTAGATAAGTTTTGGCAATACTCGAAGATTTTATTTGGTGTGCCTCTAGATGGAATCACTACTGAACAGATTTAAATATCTAGCGGGTCTGGCAATTCCTGCACTGCTGAAGCTAAATCTGTATTGTTTATCACTGGCTTTTTGTTGTCAGTTGTTGTTAGTTCAACTCAAAGTAATGCCCACTCACACTAAACCCGTCTACCAACATATTTTCGCTGACACAAATGAGATGATGATAAGATTTGAAGACCTGTCACTTGCTTTTAGTTACTTGTTACGTGTTCGATAATGATTTCCTCGTTCTTTTACCGTTAATTACCTACTAACGGAGATTGAACCATTAAATTTAGGCCTTCGTATGTGTAACTTACCTTGAATTCTATTTCTTTGTTGTTGTAAGTTATTTACACGTATGTAGTTGATATATAGTCATCAATTTACTGTTGTTTTGTCTCAGTTATTATCGAGTGCCTTATATACATATTTAGCATTGTCCTCAGACATGCTATTTGCTATTGTTCCAGATTTGCGTGTGCAGTCTTCTTAAGTCTAGATTTTCCTATCGGATTTAGTTTCATTCCTTGAACGTATCTTAAGTAGTTGTGAGTCTTTGGGTTAAGCATTATCTTAAATTCATATATTGCCACTCGATATTTCTCTATCGGCCTCTCTGTCAGAGCGTTTCGTCCTAAATTGTATTCTATTACCTGGATTATCGCGTTGCCGTCCTCACGTAGTTCAAAATACAGCTATAATATTCGTTAACATCCTTGTTTTATTTACTTTCTGTCAGATTCGATGTCTGACATTTTAATTTTTTTTTATTCTCACCGCTAGGAGCGCTTCTCATCTGCTTACTTCTCCTGGCGTGCCTCTTTACGGCCACGTTTCTTGTTTCTAACATTCATTCTGCGTCCGAGAATTCGTTTGAAAATTGAAGAATAGCGGCGTAACTCCGATTTTCATAATTTTTGGTATAACGTATCCTTGGGTCCTAAAACGCCAGAAAATGCAAAAATTTTAGCACGGACGGACCTATTTTTGGTGACAAAAAATTAATAAAAGTAACGTTATTTTTAGGTTAGATCGGACATTTTATGTAAAGTGCTGCTTTTTACAGGACGTTAATAGAACGTATAACCATGTATAACGCATCCCTGGATCTAAAAACGACAGAAAATGCGAAAATTTGTGCGGAAACGTCGAATTATGTATAAAAAAAAAATTAGAAAAATATTACTTTTAATGCAGGGCGGCCATATACGCCGGGGCGGCGCATGCGCAAAACTAGCGGCGTATATGGCCTCCCTACATTGAAAGTTTGGTTTGCGCATGCGCAAGAGTACTGTGTATGTAGCTACCATGCATTAAAAGTAATATTTTCGTTGCGCATGCGCAAAACTACTTCTACATATGGCTACCATGCACAAAAGTAATATTTTACTAAATTCTTTTTATACTTAATTCGACGTTTCCGCACAAATTTTCGCATTTTCTGTCGTTTTTAGATTCAGGGATGCGTTATACATGGTTATGCGTTATATTAATGTCCTGTAAAAGGCAGCACTTTACATAAAATGTCCGATCTAACCTAAAAATAACGTTACTTTTATTAACTTTTTCTCTCGGAAATAGGTCCGTCCGCGCTAAAATTTTTGCATTTTCTGTCGTTTTAGAACCCAAGGATACGTTATACCAAAAATTATGAAAATCGGAGTTACGCCGCTATTCTTCAATTTTGTAGTTTTGGATGTACTAGTAAGACATCTTTCATTAGTTATGGATTTAACCTTCTTGAATGTGAATATTTCACGTATTTAATTATCGCATTTGTGCGTATATTATTTGACGATTTAAGTCAATTTTGGTTGAAATTCTCGGTGAAGTGCCGCTAACGTGGGCAAGTGGTTTGTTTTTTCTTCTAGTAGCCTATCCTTTTTTGTTCTTTTTTATTCTCTTTAGGGCTTTTGTTAATTTATATCAACTTTTATCAACTCTTCCCTTAAGTTACTTCTGTCCCGCCTACCGCTTGTTGAGAATAACGAACGTGTCTGATTTCCTTTGGGCGAGGCAGCAGATCACGTGAAGCTATGGTGGTAGACGTGTAGATAACGCATTTCCAAACGCGCGACTTCCGACAATGTTCGTCCACTTGGCCGAGTTAGCCCAGAGTACTACTTTAACACCGAGATACTAACAATAAGATCACGTTTTCGTTAAATTCTCACCAATTTTTCGGTTAAACTTTTATTTTTATTTTCCTTAAAATCACTTAATTATAATTTATTTTTTTTAGGAACGAATAATTAGAAGTAACAAAATTTCAGTATAAAAATTGTAAGTAGCGTAAATTATTTGCTCTTGTAGTGTTACATATTTGTACTTAATTCTTGACCAACTAGGTTCATGATTTATATTCATTGAGTTTTAAAATTCACTTAATGTGCAATTGTGGTCATAGTTAAATGACCTTTTCATAAACTGCTAGTATTATTCTTAATAGATATTGTATATTTTGAATTGTAAGGTAAATTTGCTGTTGAGGTTTGATCAAACTGCGGCAAATTTTTTGTTTGTGATACAGTAAGACTGCGTTTTAGTTTTATTCCGTTAAGAGAGCTCGTCTTACGTTTAATTTTATTATACATATTTACTTGAACCCTGTTCTCACGCTTTCATTCTCTCCGCCTCACAGAGGTATTAACCAAGCTGCCACTGAATAAAGGCTAACTTGTACGGTTGCTGCCTGAGTTTCTGTAACCGATTACCACCTCCTCCTTACTCACCTTCTGATTTCCGAAGTAGGAATCAGTTGGTTCTTCTAAGACATTGTTAGAAATCAGTGGGTCGGCAGCGCTACGAAATACCATCTAATAACCCAGACCGTCTTCATTGCGCTAAGTCGCCCTTGATGTTATTAAAAAATTATAATTTTGTTAAAATTAAAATTATTGTAGTTGCCTCTGGTGTTGAAATATTGATTCGAATTTGATAAATTTGATACATTTCGGTTATCTGTTTATTTATTATTTTGAAACCTGTGATTTTCTTTATGCCATATTCTACCTGACCTACCTTTAAATCCTCGATAACCTCTCTGGTTGCCCCATGCACGGTTGAAGTAGAAGAGTAATACATTTGAGAGAGAAGGTCTACGCTACCTAGAAATCTTAGATTTAAGGATGGCTCTTAACTCTTGATTTCTTACCCCATTGGAAAAGGAATTAATAGCAATTTTTTCGTTTTCCGGTCGCAAATAATTTAATAGATTTTCATTGACTTCTGCTTGTGCTAATGTTAAATCCTAAGAAGTTGTTCAATTTCTTGCCCGAATTCGCTTAACGTTTTATTCTTTTGTTTTATTTGATATATGTAATTGAGCTGAGAGGCTGATTTTTTTGATACAAAATTGTTTCGAATGTTTTTTTATTAACGCGTCAACGGAATCATAACTTTTATTTAACCGCAGTTTGGCATTTTCAGATTCTAGTTTTTAAAACGAAATTAATTAAATGTTAAACTTCCGCTGAAGGAAACTTGATTTACTCCTCCAGAAGTACCACCGCTGTTTCCTGCCTGAGCTATAATTACTTTTTTTTTCTTCCTTGCTCCTACTACCACCCATTATTTCGGCACTTTATTTGCTACTTTCAAAAGTAGACTACACTTTCTTATTCGCACGTGATTTTCACTTTTCCGCGCCTACTTCTTTTTTTTTATAAAGTATTTCTACTTGTTGGATCGATGGCAGGATCGCCATGAAATATTCTTATTTAAATCATTTGTTCTTTGATATAATGAATATATAATAAAAGGTGTGCGGTACCACTTCTTATTCGTTTCTTTTTATCTTACATGGTATACGCTTAGAGGCTAATACTAGACTAGCTTAAAAATATATAAATTTCCGTTCATTACAAGGCAATATATCGTGTAATTGATATTTAGCAAGATCATCATTATAACGTGCAATGCTCTGAGAGCTCATCGACATATTTCTTTGCGTAATTATTGTCTATCATCAATTTTATAATTCTGTATTAAATTTCATTAGATAGCATTTTATAATTTCACAAGTATTTTTCCATCACACCACTGATAACACCAGGTATGTTGGAAGCGCTGGCAAACGCCATCGTACCTTCGCGGAATTACCTTTCCCTAATTTACCTCACAACCTACACAGGTCCCCCACAGGTTGCCCTTCTGGGTGTTAAACTAGTTGGAGGCTCTTAATGAACCTTAAAATTAATCTAGCGCCTACTGCAGTGTTGATGACGAGTACCTGACAGCACCACATTTATAACTTCATCTTCAACTTATGTACATATGTACGTATGTACATACATATGTAGATAGCTTTTCCCAGATATAAAATCTTGTCCTCCGATTATCATTCCTCTCCCTCAGAAGAATTATCGCTGGTCGTGCTCGCACATCTCAAAGCAGTAGATGTCTAGTAGTTCTTGAGGGATCTTTCAGAAAGCCCCTTATAGGCCAAACATGGAATCCGATAATTGACAGGCTAACACTAATATATTCTCTTTTTGTGATTTTAGGCACTAAAACAGCGAATTGAATCTATGTAGAAGACTCCGATCAGTTAAAGAACCAACTTCTAAGGACTGCTAAGAAGACATTTCAGAGGAAGTGAAGCTGAATGGGCAAGAAAGGAAACGGAACACTACCCCCGATGGCCACGGTAGGCTTTAAAACGTACATATTTTATAATTTCGTTGTGGTAGCGTTGTGCCTACAATTATTTTGAAATTCAATTTGAAAAATTACTATTAAGACGGCTATCAAAGAGAAGGAGTGATAACGAAAGATTTACAATTTGTATCTGTATTCAAGAAGGGCGATATGAAGACCTGAAGGTTTTTTTAAAGAGAAATTTGCAACCACCAGCTTTATTAACTGGATTATGGCATATGCAACGTTTAAATTGTGCTGGAATCCGCGTAGGCAATCCTTTACAATCAAACATAGTGGTTCAACGAAATACATTGAGTGGCACTGTACGGAAACGCTAGAAATTAATGGTGTGGGGGTTCCGCGGGCTTCTACTTTATGGCCATTGTTTCTTGTGCTGTCTATTAATGACTTACCAATTAAAATATCTGGGAGTAATGCGTCTTCTGCAGACGAGAAAACAAAATTTTTGATAACATTTAATTCGCATTTAGGACCAGTTTAAATGAAATTTTTACTTTCAACCATAATTTCTACGTTAAATGCACAGACATTCGCTGCAAAACTGCTCACGTAACGACAATTGAGTCATAGACCGCGAGAGTAGAAAACCTGTGCGCTTTAATACCATAAAAAACACAAAATAATATCTTCATATGGTATTGATAAATAAAATTCGAGGTCGTAGTTCATTAAATCACAATTATTTAAGTAACCATATACGTGAGTTTATATTTGGGTCGTCCGCGCTATAAAGGGACGCGGATTTTATTTATATAAGTATACACATGTGTATTTCTGCTGAAGACTGTCCGTCTGTTGTTGCAAGCTATCGCACAAAAGTTTATGAGTCATTCGATAGATTAAATAGTAATCTTTTATGTAAATTTCGCCGCGTGGTATTTAATTTTCTAAGCGATGGGAGATTAGTACGAAAACATGTTTCGAAAGTCACTGGTTAAAAGGATTTATTAATTTATTTCGCCGTTTTTCTTTTCAAATGTGAATGCGCACAGTTTAACTAGTAAGTATGTAAGAAAAGATCTGCGAAGGTTGTGAAATCTGGTGCAACTGTAGAGTTGTATAGTGCGATGTTATTAATAGTTCCTGATTATTAACTGTCGTATTTAACAAAGACATTTTGGCGTTTAATAATCGAAAATCGTGCAAATACTCATGCGCGTTGTTTGTTGGAAACTAATCGTGATTTTTAAAAACAGACAAGCTAACATGGTTGTGTGCCTTCAAGGTATTGTAGAGATGTCTATGCAAATTAGTGGAAAGAAATATCTTCTTCTGTTTGCTCGTTTGTTTCTGCATGAAACAATCGTTATCATCTTTGCTTGTCCATATTCTATGCTATGGTATGCTTATACCATAGAGATAATTTATTTAGGGGATAAAAAACTGATGTGCCTTAGCATATTGTCATCATTTGTATACACAAATTTTAGAAACACGTGTTTAGAATGGTGGAACACAATCGTGTCTTCCACAATCATAAATTCATCTAACTTAATATTCAGCTTATGTAACAATATCCATTAATTGACAGGTTTATTTCGTTCATACGCATTTTACTTCCAAGTTTCTATTTTAGTACCTCCACATGCGATGTGAAGAGATTAATTGACTTCTTAATTTTAACCGTATTGAATATCAATGTGCCGGAATCCCATCGTACCACTCTTCAAAAGTGCTTTAATAACTCCGATTCATGAAATAAAACCTGCCGTGTGAAACGTGCATCAAGTGGAAAATGGGAAAAGTAAACGATCGCGAAAGCAAATCACGTTTATCACTGTACGTTAACGATACAAATAAATAACGACCATCAAGCATAGTGCTCGATGAATACAAATTAGATCTATTTTTCTAATCGGGCCCGACAAATAACGTATTTCGCGCGAACGCACTATGAATCTCGTTAGATTGGTATCTTTTGCATGTCATTTAACACGCACAGGTGCCTGTGTAACGAAAATAGTGGGGTAACTCGTCTTGTAATCTAGAAACGATTAGACGTCATCGGCGTGCGTAATACGATACCAATATAAATTTAAAATAGTTGTTCTCATCACGTGTGTATTAAACTAATTTAGTTACACCTTACGTTCCTTGTGAAATCTTCTTCCAAGTTCTAACGAACTATTGTTACTTTAAAGTATATTTTTAATGTAAAATTGGTGGAGGCGCCCTTTTTCAAATTTATACCTATTTTTAGAAATAATCGGCAGAGAGCAGAGTGGCGCAGTGGAAGCGTGCTGGGCCCATAACCCAGAGGTCCGTAGATCGAAACTACGCTCTGCTATAAACTATTTTTTTATTTAAATTTCCTGATTTATATTTAATTCATTTTTAACATTTTATAATTTTAATTTATTAATACCTAATTACTATTATTATAAGATACATATGTGCTGATGTATAATCGAATATAGGAGGTCTATTTATAGCTATAATGAGTATTAGATATAAATCATTCAGTTGTGAGTCGTCGATCGTAACATAATCTGTGTTTGCTCTTTATTTTCCGTTTCGATTTTTCTCCATTCGACATGGGCAAGATTAATTTCTTAGATTAACTCGTACCGTGTAGCATGTATATCCTTTCATGCCTTCTACCGTTGTTGTTTTATTGGAGGTGTTTATTTCCCTATTGTACCGTTTGATCAAACTAAGCACGTGTGGGCTTTGCCGGATCTATTTTCAATGACAATTTGAATTGATTGAATTACGACTGCTGTTGCTGATTGTTAGATATATCGTGAAATGTAATTTTTGATTGTTAAGATTAGTTCTCATGTTGTTATATAGATTGCAACAGACATACAAGAATTAGAGTTAGACATTTCATTATTTTAGTCTCTATAATTCTCAAAACAAATTGTTAGAAACTGTACAATTAAGATTCTTTCTCTGATTTTTTTGGCTGATTCTGCGCAAACTTATTTTTTCTTATGTTTAGACTTCCTAGAGTACTAGAAAAATATTTAAAAAATCATGCATCCCTATATTTTACATAGGGGTGGGTCCTTTAAAAAGGACTTCAGCTTAATGGACGTCTATGATAAAAACAAAGGAGAGACTGATATTTATTAATAGTTTATTTATAGAAAACGAAAGCGTATACAAAAAACACATTTTTCTATAAGCTTATATATAGAATTAACTTTGAACATGGTATTGGTAGAAACATTCTTTGGGATGTAGTCCGATATCGCACTTTTTACAAATAAAATTGACTTTTTTTTTGTACAAAACACATTTTATTTGTTTTTCTTTATATATGATAACATGGTCGATATAATCAAAGCGAGAAGTGTGATGCAATTTTTACTTTTTTTCCGTGTTTGGTATGACATTGTGAGTCTCCAATATACCCTGGACTATTGCTCGTCTGAAGGATAATTGGTCCGCCATTTCCTCACATATTCGGTGCAATTGCCAAGCGTTCTGAATAGACATATCTACTAAATGGCAAAAATGGGAAAGCACCACTTTTTTCCTCTGATCGATATGCGGTATAAACTAATATTTTAGTCAGCCCTGTCGACCCCTCTCATATTTTCGTTGTATTTTGTGATTATGAGCGGCTGCTCAACCATTATATACTTTTTCTCTTTTTGAGAAAATCGTTTCACCTATGAAAGAGGTTTAACCGAAGTATTATTAGATGCTAAGGTAACCAAATTATTGTCGTTCCATCTGCAGATAACAATTTTTTTATCGGCATCCAGCATGTATTCATATGAACCTCTATTGCTATATGCGATTTTGCTCTTATAGTTCTAATTCCTTTTAGTTCTCTAATCTTGAGATGATGCGGTAATGTCAAAGACGTGAAAAAATTATAAAATAATAAAGATAAAAGGACAAATTAGGAAAATTTTTCTGCAATTCATCAGCAAAAGTTAACACAACGCCAGAACCTAATCCCAAATTTTTATATTTATTTGGAATCGTGGACGTGGATCCTTGGTATGGTTCAAACCACTCAATATAACCTAGTCTGGTGGTACCCATTCAAAACTCTATTCTTTGATTTGTATCCCCACCGTATTGGCTTTCCCCTTATGAATTGTTTAGTTCCATGTCGACCATAATATGGAATCATTGATTCATCTACACTATGAGTCTCTTCAATGGGTGTAAATTCTAAAAATGTTTTATTTACGGCGTTCATAAATGGTCTCATTTTCGCGATCTTATCATCAGCGTTTAAATTATTATTGTTGCAACAATGGATATTCTGCGTAACATGTCTAAATCGAGCTCTTGATATTGCGCTTCATACCAACTCGTTTTTGGTGTCGCTTGAATGTTCCCAATACATATGCTTACGTGGTAAAATATTGTATCCATTCAAAATAAGGACACCTAAAAGCACCAAATTTCCGATTCAGATATATCTGCCATGCGATTATGCTGAGACGCATATAAATTACTAAAATTACACATATCGGCAATAAGAGGATTGTTAAAAAATAAACAAAAGAGTACTACAGGATTCAAATTATTTTCAGCTGTACATGGTTTATTCCAGCTTTCAGTTTGTTGAGGTAAGCCTTGGCTCAACACCCAATTGAACGTCTTCAATTTTTGAAGTGGTACAAAGTGCGACAGAGGGAAATTATCCTCCTCATCTGATGAATCTTCCGTGTTTTTTTAACGAGTCGGCTCGTCAAAATTCAACTCTGCTCGATCTGGTAGTTGACTTCCTGGCAAGTTGTCTATACATACGTCATCTTCCTCTCCAGAATCTTCATCAGTAATTTCCCCGTTGGCATTATCTGGTGGAAATATGATGATTGAAGTGGGAAGTTTTTGCTCAAATACTTCTACTACTGCCTTCTCGAGCTCATCTATCAGTTCATGTAGTTTTAACGGGCGACGATCTCTGTAAGAGAATATTTGTGATAGCTCCTTATAACTCTAAAGTCCTTTCAAAAGTACCACACTACCTTGACCTAGCCTAACCTACCACTAAACGAATGGTGCTTCCCTCATTACATATGTATAAATATTGACTTATTAATGAGTAAACATCATAATACCTTTCAAATCCGCAAGTACTTATAAACTGTTTAGTTATACTTACCTCCGATACTCCATGTTTCCGTATTTTCCAATCACGAAACGACTATTGAAGCACAGTTTCTCAGAACTATTATAGAATCACCAATAAACAAATGAAAACCGTTAAAAATGTCATTCAAAGTACTAAAAAAGTACCGGTATCTATACGCAAAGAGTAGAAACTTGAGAATAAACAGGTATGTACAATGTGGCTTTTAAAAGGCCTTTAGCTTTATATGGGTGAGGTTATTTTTGCCAAAAGTTTTTTATATTTTGTTGTTTTTAATTGCTAACCTTTCCTCCAAATTGTACGCAGCATTCTATATCATTTCTGTTTGAATTGCACCAATTTGCTTCGTAATATTGCTTTAATTCTTATTGCGTTGCTGGTCGTCTTGTAAACACTAAACTTTTTAAATAACCCCGCAGTCGGGGTACTGACTAGCTAAGATCAGGTAAACTTGTTGGTCATGAATTTGCAAAATGTCTGCTTAACACACGACTACTGATAAAATCAGCTGTAAAACTACACCAAACGGTAACTTATATGTGATGAAGACAGTCTAGAATGATTTTTTGCAGGTTTTCTGCAGATCAGTTTCTCTAGTTTTGAGTGTTGATCCCATCATTCAGAGTAAAATTTGCCTCATCTCTCCATAAAATATGGGATAACCATTCGGGTTCAATTTCCATCTGAGCCATTACTCTCAAAGAAAAATCGTACGTTCTAGGCAATTCTGCCTTCTTTAATTGAAATAGAATTTTCAGTTTATGTGAATACATTTTTTAAATTTAATGTAGAATTTTGCACACCGTAGTATACGACACTTGCAAGCGCTTGAATATTTGCACTACACTGCTGATTGCTAGTCGATTGCCTCTGGCTCTGTCTAAATTTTCATAAAAAACCTCTGCAAATTTGACATCAAAAATTTTTGGTCTCACTGACTTTTTAGGGCAGTTACAGACTCTATTCTTTGACATTTTTATATCCAATTGTGGTACACTTTCAGTTGTTCAGATACAATAAAGTCCCATTCGTTAAACAATTAGATTTTGATTCTTTTTTGTGATTAACTTGATTTTCCAAGCTGCAATTGGGTTTTTTGAGTAGGAGAGGTATAAGAATTCTATAAGCTCTTGGTCTTGCTCACTGATATTGGAAAAAGCTTAGCTAAAGTTACCTAAAGTTGGAAACAACTACTTAGTTTTGACCCGATATATATATCTTATTATCACAATTGCTGATATATGTAGATCCAATTTAAGAAAGATATTGGCAAGAGCTACCCTCTTTGAACTTAACAAGTACAAGGTGTATACTTTTTCCAATAGAAAGTAAGCTGTTCTTAGCATCAATTTCAAATAGGTCTAAATCAAGGAGCGATAAAATGCTTCCAGTATCAGGTAAGCTGTTTCCAAGATCACCTAAATATTAGTGAGTGGATTCTGCTTACTTTCAGCACCAAATCTAAACAAAAACATGCAGAATTCTATCACCAATAATACCAACTACCAAATAGACTAGCCAATAGACAAAATCAATATTCTCTTTCGATGTACGTTGTAGGCCTGCAGTTTTCTTGCAGTTTCCAAGCAACAAACAATAGCTTTGGATGCAGCTTAATGTTATCCATAAGTGTATTGAATATAGTGTTGTACTGCGTTAAAATATTTCGGGTGTTGACGTAAAGTTTTTGCTTGATGTTTCTCCGAACATGTTGTCTATTTCTTCAGAACAGTTCTAAAGAATGTATTTAGAAACCTACTGGAGAACCTGATGGTATGTTAAGAGAAACATCAGATGAAAACTTTTCACGCAATTGTTGTGCCACTGCGCATGAATTCATTGACTTCCAGGTCAATAACTAACAAAACTTGGTCAACTATTTATTATGTGGTGGGTAATTGCAGTGGCTTCTTGTCATTCATTGACCGAAGATAGTTCCCACATACTTGTTTTCCTAGCTCTTCTGCGGCCCCTTCACCCTTTTATGTGGTGGCTGGTAGTTGTAACGCTCTCTATACCTTCGTTGTCTCAGAGATAAACATAATTATTCTTATTTATTATTAATCATTCTTATTAGTAGTACAGGCTAGATGAAACTTCGCTTACATTTGTTTTTGTTGAGATATTTGTGTTCTTCTATTGCCATTACGGCAATGCCATCTGGTTATTGTGAGCTACATTATTCAAATATTCACTGGATCTCTTGGTGCCGAAGTAGAACTCTAGATCACTATCACCCACAGGACACCAAACACTTGGATAAATGCCAACGCGTTTCGACAGCAATGCTGTCATTATCAAGGCGATAATAAAACTAAATAAATTGACAACAACCACTTAACAGGAAATGGCAAGTCTGAATTTTTTGGTTCATAGATTGCTCACCTTTCCCTTGAACAAGGTTAGGTATGAGAAAGAGCTAGAAGTCATTAAACATGGAGCCAGGTGTAATGGTTTCCAACCTCAAATTATTTATAAATTAATTAGGAAGTTTAATTATAGGAATTTTTTGAAAGAATCCACAACTTTTCGAGAAGAAGTCACTAACACACCTTTTGTTACCCTCCCTTTTGCTCCCTCTATCACTAAAGGTTTGAGTAAAATCTTCAAGGGGCTGGATCTTGGGACGGTTTACAGTTCAGGCACTAATTTGAGAAGTCTGATCGGTAACCCTAAAGATAAGGTACAGCCTCTGGAAAAGTCGGGGATTTATGAAATTAGTTGTAAAAATTGTAATCAAAAATATATTGGGCAAACAAGGCGTTCCATCTCAACTAGGTTCAAGGAGCATATGGCTAATCTTAAACATAACAGAATTGAGAAGTCCAGCGTTGCCCAACATATTTTCGAAAACGATCATAATATTGATCATTTTAATGTAAAATTAATTCGACCGATTAGTAATTGTAAATTTCTAAATGTTTTTGAAAGTTTGGAGATTTACAAAAACAAGTCGTGTTTGATGAACAGTGACAATGGTCCTATTCCACATTCGTCATTGTTTTCGTTAATGCGAAGTTAATGATGTGAAACAGTCGGTGTTTGTTTACGGGTAATTTTTAGGTTTCCTGTTAAGTGGTTGTTGTCAATTTATTTAGTTTTATTATCGCCTTGATAATGACAGCATTGCTGTCGAAACGCGTTGGCATTTATCCAAGTGTTTGGTGAGCTACATTATGTATGAAATCACTGCGAGGCGCCGATAGATAGCGCTATAGGTGTGCAAAAGAATTAGAATTAGGCAATTAGGGATTTACTAGGTATATTTTTAGGCAAGAGTGTATTGAAGGTAATTAATTTGATTTTATTCACAATCTCAAAATCAATGAAATGTAAAAATTTATACATTGCGGAAAAATCTAACATGCCACTCGAGATTTATAACACTTTCTATACACAATATCTAACTGAAAAGAACGTGAAATTACCTGTGCAGCTCGTACATAGCCCACATACTAGTTAATCTACATAGATATCTAAGCATTGTTGTATTCCACATCAAATTGTTTTCAAGCGTGGACATTTTCTATTATTCTCGAATACGTTTAATCTATTAAACAACACATAGAACTCATTGTAATAAATAAAACGGCTTGTATGCACGAATTACCTTTATTAGAATCTCGTATATTCCTACTCGAATTCCTCTTTTCCCACTTGATCGTAGTTTTTATTTCCGATTTAATATTTATTGCCGCCCGTGGGCGAAACAATGCCGCTCAATGTCAAATTTATAAATTATGTCGATATACGTATTCAAAGATTGATTTTCGGGTTTTAATGTTCCTTATCAGATATTTACATATAACCGTTGCTCGTGTACAGTGGACGGTAATTTATAGATGTAACGGTGCAGCTTCATTTTGTCATAAATTTACATGTTTGTATATAAAATGCTAATGCATAAGTATACAATATAAGAACATATGACTCTAGCAGTTTAAGTAGTGGAAATTTGTCTGGTAGATAAGAAGAAGTGTTATTTGTAAAAATATAAGTCTAAAAAAATTATTAAAACTCTTTCGTTTTATATGAGACCTCCTCAAAAGCCTTCTGTGACATTAAATCACTCAGATAGCTCATGAAAGAGCTGAAGGCATTCTAACGCATCTTCTGAAGAAGATGCTTTAATATCTCCTTTATTATTAAATCAATATCATTGCTATTAAGACATTCTAATCTAGAATTATTACTTGCACTATTAATATATAATTTATACATCTTTTGTTTAATCATAAATGGCAAAAGAATGCAATCATTTCATTACAAACGAGGCGATCGATCAAACTGAAAAATTCAGAAAGGAGTACAATGAAATTCCGCTAGACGGCGTTGTATATATGCACTTGTTCTTCAGCTCATATATATTGTTTTACAGCTAGCGTAGCTCTGTTTCCTTAATAAGCATCGAACAAAGTTCCATACATTTAATTCTTTTACGCAGGCCGATCACAAAACTTTATTCCCCTCAGTGCCGGTGTATATATACAGGACTATTTTACTTGATTAATGTTACAGCGGCAGTCCATACAAAGCAAATCTAATAGCCGGAGTTGTATTTCACGGACACGACGTAATTGACAGGATTTTAACTTAGAATCTTGTAAATGTTATTTAAAGAAAGCACGAGTAATAATCTTGTGTAGACTGTTTGAGTTAGAATTTTTATTTTCTTTTATCGTTTCACTGTCTTATGCAGCTTACGGATGATAAAAATAAAATAAATTCAATTAGTAGCTTGCCTGCGCGTATAAGCATAGTAAAAATGTTTTGTTTTTTCGCGGCGGACATAAATTTATTTAATTGCTACGTTAATGTTTATCACGTTGTACAGTTGAATAAACTATTTGCTATTTCTATAAGGCGCACAAACATAAACTTTTTCTTATAGAAAAGAAATAAAACAACTGGCATAAAAATTAATCGTTAGCGATTATGCAGAACTTGAAACACCCAATTCCCAAAATCATATTAAAATGACAGCTCCTTATTATAACATCAATGCCCACGATTGTTTCTGAAGGTTAATGATTGTTTACAGAAACTTCGTAGATGTGGTAAAGCGCCTAAGACATAATTTATAATAAGATTAATCTCGTTGATTCGATAGTTATGATTCATAAATTATTAATCATCTTCAACCTTGTTAGGAGCTTTGAGTAAACATATTAGAATCCTATAATTATCTACTTTTGTAATTATGATGTGGATTAATTTGTGTGCAAGAAATGCAAGTATAATTGATTCTGATTCCATATGTATTAGATTCGAATATGGTAAGTCCAGGCTGAGGTTATAAAAGTAATCTTTGATGCAATGCATGTACATATGTAGGTGTAATTATATAGTCTGTATGTTCTAGCATTTACTTCGGTAATAAGGAAAACTTATTTAGTTCAACTTGTAGTGTGGACATGGTCCACATTTATTTGGACAAATATAAATTTTATTATGTACAATTCATGTACGTATATTTTTCCATCTACTAGTGATAAAGGGTCATACTTCGCTAACTTACAACTTAATACAAAATTATTGAGGCCCTTCCACTTGCTCCACATTCACCAACACATAAAGCTAACAAATTGTTGACCTCATTTCCTGGCCCCCTCAGGCTGATCCACCAATTGCCCCCATCACCAAACGGGTAGAAGGGCGCAAGAGGTGAGCCCCCAACAAATATTACACTAAAACTGTAAATACGTCATAAATTGCAATAGGTATGCAATTACTGGATGCTTACGTACAAAACGAATATGAACTATATTCGCTTCGTAACAGCAATCTCATAATAATTAATCTAGATTCTAGTAATTAATCCAAAATTGTTAACCTTTACATTAATATAAATTTAAATATTGAACGTAATATTTGCTTAGTTAATCCACCAACAGTGACAACGAAAGATAAAAATACTAATCTTTAACGAAGCAAACATTTTTCGGTAAATAAATCTAAAAAAATATCGTAGAGCTCGTATCTAAGAAGAGTAGAGGAGATAGACGCTTCATAAATGTTGGTACAAACTAACTCTGCCGTTAGAAATTGTTATCGCTTCACCCGTGACCTGTAACAGACTGTAAAACACCCAAAAGACCATAGAGAACTTTCACTCTAACCTCACTCTCATACATTCAGTACCCAATCTTCCAACACGATAATCCTCACACACTCACCAAAAAATCGTACACAGTCATTCATCAAGCACAACATGACAATAACTTGCACTCAAACATCATCCTCACACACTCACCAGATAATCGCACACAGTCATTCATCAAGCACAAGATGAAAATACCTGGCACTCCGACATCACCCTCACATACTCGGAACACAAACTCTCAAGAGAATTCGTGTCGTTGTAGAAGAAACGACACGATAAAGAATGCAAGACCAACATGAATACATCGCAGCAGTCATTGATCCCAAATTAGAACAAAGGGGATATGCGCAAGATTGGGGCTGACACATCGATACTCTTGTGGACGCCAAGCACCCACAACAGTTTGATAGGCCTCATACAGAGGCATCTTGGTGTCATTGGAACTGTGCCATTAGAGCACCCATTCGGATGAATCCGAATGTCAAACAAGAAGCAAGAACCCAACGACAATACGAGCTCTAGTGACAGCATTCGCACTATAGCATACCTCCCTTGTGTAAAATTTGGGAAATGAGTTACGACAGAGTATTCACATTCAGTCAGCCAAGGAATCAAGCACACGAAGAAAGTAACTTGCAATCCCATACATTCAGCACTCAAACACTCAACGCAAGAAACGAAACGACCTTACCCAACATGAATGCTTTACAACAATCGTTGACAATATTTGAAGAAAAATAAAAACACAGCATTCATGTTGAGTAGTTAGGTTAGTTGATAACAAAATACCAACTAACCCTATAACGACTGCACGCAATTGTGCTGGGAATTTTGAAGTTAGAAATAACTCAAAAATTGAAAACTTACGGACAGCAATTAAAAATTACGTGTTTGCATAACGGGAATAATATAGACAGAAGAAAATTAAATGGGAAAGCCGCACAGATAGAAATACAACAGCGGAAAATACTGTTGTTAGAAAATAAGCCCCACGGACAACCATACGTCCGTCCGTAATAACGGCACGTACCGAAGTGACACTAATAATAAACAAACGCCGATGTCGAACGACATTCTTGACGTCACTTAATGACTTTGCGATTACATTGTTATTAAAAAAATAACAAAAGGGCCGTGTAAACATTAAGTGCATATACAGGGTGGTGCATTATCTAGTATGCAAGGTGGTATAATTGGGTTGTTGTACATATACGCGGGCGGTATATTAACAGCGTTGTATACAGGGTGGTGCATACTCGGGGCTGTATACAGGGTGATATGTATATATGTATATACAGTGTTGTATGAGTTTAGTGGTTTATTAAGTTACGAACTTAAAAAAATTGTCTATACTGCACGGATGTATTTAAAGCGATTCGTATAGAAAAATATACGAGTATTAGGTGGAATAAATTCAAAATTTAATTTTGCAAACATTTATTTAATTGCCTCCGAACAGAGATTCATTTTGAAGTATTATTAAGAACGTTTCTCAAGATGGCTTAGAATGAAAATTGTTTACGTATAACCCGAAACATATTATATTAATTTAGTCTACGTTATCAGGAGAAAGTTTGACTTACTGATGTGAATGTATTCGTGTTCATTTCTATCATTCCTCCAGTGGATAGATAATTTTCGCGCTGCGCTTTCATCATAATAATAAGCAGGAGCTTTTTATTTTGCAAAGTCCTTTCGTACCATAAGGATTTGTATATAGCACTGGAAATATCAGAAAACTTCTTATCATGTATTTAATAGTGTCGTCAAATGTAGGTAGCACCGCCTTTTTTCTAACTCGTTTTAATGGTGGTGAAATTAATCCTTTAGCTTTATATTTTCCAAGAGTACGCAAAACACTGGACTTCGAAACACCTACTATTTTTGTTAAATATAAATATATCTAATAACAATTTATGTATGTTACCTAAAGTGTTTGCAATATTATCTGTGTTTTCTTTATTGTAGCATTACTATCCATAATTTTCTTGTACATGTTCAGTATAACTTGCTTTTCCTGTACAGAGAAATGTCCACGCCCCAAAGTAACACGTTTTCTTGGAGGCGATATTGATAATCCACTTGTACTAGACTGTGGATCCATTTTTACCATCAAATATTTAACGAAATATTTACTCAATCAGCTGTGTCTACAATATGGCATCGTTAAAGTCTAGCAAATTTGAGTACTGTAAACATGACCGGTAATAAACCAGTCGTAAGCCTATATTTTGGCGGGCTATTTTCGATTAGGTGCTCTTATTAAAAAACAAGGTATAGTATAGTTTCCTTTTGTAGCTATTTGTTATGAAGTTAATTATCTATCATTGAATGTGTCGCAGTGCTACCTAAAATTGGCGAAATTTTCGAAGCTTACTAGTGAACAAAAGGCTGATATTGTTGCTCTGAGTGAGCAAGTCGACTAAGGTTTAGTGTGTCAAATGTTTTGTTAAAGAAATATAAAGAAACAGGAAGTATTGATCGAAACAAAATGTAGCGCAAGAAGCGTGCCACTACTGCAAGGGATGACCAGTTGCTAGTGTTATCTGGGGACTGGTCCCAAATAACAGGTAAGCAAGTTTGCGCCAGTACTGTTCGCAGAAGATTAATTTCTGTGGGACTTAGCGTCTTAATTGTCGACAAAGAAAATGAAATCTGCCAGGCTGAAATGGACATGGGAACACGTAAATTGGGCAAAGAAAAATAATGGGAATGTATAATATTTTTGGACGAATCCAAATTTAATTTATATGGAACAGATGCAATTTGTAAGACCTAGAGAAGGTGAAGAATATAAACAAGAATGCATTAAACTTACCATCAAGTTTCCAACCAGTGTAATGTTTTGGAGTTGCATTACTGCTAACACAGTCCATCCTTTGCACATTATAGAGGGTGCAGTCAATAGTGATGATTACATAGAAATTTTGCAACAAAAATTATTACATTGAAAAAGAAATAAATAGGTCTCTTATTGCATGGCCAGATAATAGCTTTGATTTAAACTCTATAAAGAATTGTAGGTTCATTTTTTATAGAAATCTGGCTCAAAAAAGACCAACAATTAAGAAAGAATTAATAAATTCATTAAACCAAATCAGGAAAGCAGAAATAAAACAGGATTGTTTGACCACTTTAATTCATTCCTTGCCGGCTAGAGTAAATGCTGTTTAAAGGGAAGGGATGGAAACACCAAAGATTGCTTAAACCTAGCAAGTTCCTTGTCACATAATAGATTAATTTGATTTAGTTTTTTCAATCTTTTTGTTTTATTTTAAGTATTTTTGTAATTTCAATTTTGTAACAGCATTAAAGGGAAGACCAATACACTAACACATAAAACTAAATACAAGTCGAAGTCTTACAACACTATCAGTAGGACAAGAAGAAGTGGAACACTTGCTACAGTGTTAAGCAAGCTTCGAGATAACCAATATTCTTTCACTATAAATTAAAAGAAATCTTGCGCAAATCTTTTGACACAAGGTGAAACTTTTTACAAGCTGTAACTAAAATGAAGAACAGTAAGGCGCTAGGTATATGCCATTTAACCTTAGATGTAACAGCTGATATGGTTTTATTTATTGTATTTTGCGATCGTTTTCGATGCTAAGGACCTTTGAACCCTTCAAGCGCAGAAGTCTCCATCCAATCCACCAATCTATTGCTATCCTCGTTGTCACGGCTGTATCTGCAAAAGGAGACTGTTGAAATCTCCTGCAGTCAAAGCAGGGTGGTGAGAAGGCAATGGGAACACTTCCGCTGGCATCCGCATTGTCAATACTAGTTTTAGTGTAGGTAGCTCCAACCTTACATATCCAGGCACATATCCTCTTGATTTTAGTCGGGGTCATCCGTGGTATGGGTTTCTTAAATAAGAGCTATGTATATCAATTTCGTTGTCCGTGAGGTATTTTGACAGGTATTCGCCTTTTGCTCTACTTATTCCCTCTGTGTTTAGCTGGAAAATGCAAACCAAAAGTCCGACAGCCTTTGTTGTATGACTTTGAAAAGAGCGGTTTGTAAGACCAGGAACCCAAAGAATATGCACTTGGAAGTTTGGTCGCCAGCTAGTGTAAACTATTTAGCCGTGCAGGTACGTTGCCCAGGGTTGCCTAATAAAAGGGACCACGTAGTATAATATAGATCATTCTACTTCATTTCAAAGTAGTCAGCATTTTACAAATACCTCTTCATCCATCTCGTAACATTTAAAATAATAGCTTCCATAATTACACCAGAAATAATCTCGAATAATCAATTTCGTTTGCGTAAGCGATTCCAAACTGGCAGTTGCGTGTAAATAAACGGCCTTTTAAATCTAAAAAACTTCCCTTAAATTACCTCTACAACAAGTAGCTCCGAATATAATTAGAACTAAATCATGTTTTAGTTATAAACAGTAGCCTAGTATCAAAAGCACCGCTCTAAGTCCTCCAGTTGTGTTTCTTACGAAACAGTAAGTATTGATAATCCCGCCAGTAAAAGAAGCACGCGATATCTGATCCAGATAACCATCGCCTTGTATCGAAATTGACTTCCTCATTTATATATATAGACCTATTTTTTGTATGGATTTATGGCGGTCCAGTGCCAGTGTCCAGAAACTATAAATCTTTACGGTAATGACTTTTATTAATCGGGTAATTTCATAGATCGTTCCGTCGAGTGTGCGTTGTGTAGAAGGACGCGAGGAAAAGGAAGAAAAAAATAATGAAAGCATCGAAGAGATGAAATCGGAGATGTACGAAAGCGGTTTTTGTGGTCGAAGTTGGTAGTTGGAAAGTGGAGACATTGATGTTATTGCTCTGATGTATATTTTATTAGTAAGAATTGTCATAAATCCTTTACCGTTAAGTTTAAAAAAACTGTAGTGGTTATATATTTTTCGGTCAATAATTCTACTAAAATAATATAATTTTTATTAATGTTAATAGCTGGCCTATCTTCAGATATAAAATTTAAGAATATTAATTTGCTGGAATTTTTTGTACATTCTTGAATAACTAACATTACTATTGCCTTCATGGCAGTATATTACCTCCCTTGCAAGAGTATCACTGGAGATGGTAGAAGTTTGACTTATAAACATTGTTGCGTGAATATTGAAGCAGAACATTCAGTGACCAAACTTATAAATGTGGAGTGTCTAGTGAAGGATTGATATCAAGTCCACCTAAGGCCATTTCGTTTGATTACCCCAAAATTTTACTATCTTCGGAACAAAAAATGATTTATTGAAAATATCAACGTCATATTTTTTTCAAAAAATTGAAGAATTGCTATACAGTAATTTTTCAATAAAAGCATTTTGACCGTAACAGTGAAAATCGACAAATATGAGTACCAACCCATCACTAAGCATAGGTATTTGACCGGGTTAAATGTTGAGGAGGCTTATGAAGATATGCTTAATATACTTATTTGACGATCAGCGCTCTTCATATATGACTGTGGAAACTTGGATTTAAAAGATAAAATCTGTTAAAAATGAACAGCGACCAGGACCAGGCGAAATTCGAAATTGGCTAAAACAATGCTTGAACACCTAAGCCACATGACCAAGAGCGGAACCATGACGATTACACTATGCCCATTAAAAACAAAATAAATTCTTTCAACCATCTTTTGACCATGAACGAACGATGGGCCTACTTTTACGAAAAAGAAACAAAATAGCAATTGATGAAGAAACCCCATCATTCTTCAAGCTTTCAGACGCTTTGAGTTCAAAACTCGATTAGTGAAGTACCTGCTTCAGTTTCCCTGAGTATCCTAACGGCTCAAACCCTCATTCTAACTTAGAAAAGCATCTTGTTTTGCAGAATGATACGCCTTTCTACAAATCGAATGTTTCACTATTACTAGAACACCTGCTTTATTCCCCAGATTTAATATCGTCCCAATTGTTCTCTAGATTGCAAAAAGTTAAAAAGTTAAAGCTTTGGGTGGTTAGCTTGTAGACCAAAAAGAATCTTCCAATTAATCCAGTTCTAATTTTTTATTGTTTTAGTGCTAATCTAATGCTATATCAATACTGGCTTGTAAAAGATCATTTAAAATTAGGATATCGGAATTGTTAGTTTCGACATTTTTAGGGCGACTGGTGCCATGTTTATTTATACACCTAACTCCACAAGGACTACTTGAAATAAGAACGTAGATAAATGTAGTGCCATTCTTCCGAATTCCAATTTTTTCCAAATTTTAGATTCTGAGAAGTTTAACAAAAACTTTAGGGATAAGGGACAGTACTGATATAAGGCTAGTGACGTAGCGCATAGTGCACTTGTACAACACTGTAGTTGAACACTAATTCACTATCATCGACATGACACCAAACAGTTTGATAATTACTAGTTGGCAATTATTAAAGTATTTGATGTCCTGTGGGTGATAGAAATCCACCATTGCGTTGGAGAAGTGGAAAGATGGACCGAGTTCGGAAAAAGCTTCGCCATCTTCTCGGACAGCCAAGCAACACTTACAGCGAATAGTTAAGCAAGCGTTGACTCCAAACTGGGTTGGGACTGCGTTAATGCTCTTAACGAGGTGGATTCCGAAAGGAAACTAATTCTGGCCTGGGTTCCCAGCCACGAGGGCGTGAAGGGAAATGAGGCAGCAAACGATCTGGCCAGACAAGGTTCGTCGAGGCAATTCGTAGGGCCTGGCCCATCCTTCGGCACCACTAAATCACAAATCAGAAAATCCATCAACGAATGGATACACAATAAGTCCAGGGATTGGTGGCAAAGATCATCTGGGCAAAGACAGGCAAACGAGTTCCTAAAAGAACAGAAGTCTGAATTCACTAGAGACCTACTAGAGAAAGACAGGAAAACCGTCAAAATGTTAGTAGGCCTGTTGACAGGTCACTCTAGACTAAATAGGCATATGTACAACATAGGCCTAGCGGAATATGCCATGTGCAGATTCTGCAAGGAGGAGGAAGAAACCTCAGTCCATGTACTGTGCCACTGCGAGGGCCTGGCAAGGACAAGGTTTCTAATTTTGGACACAGAGTATCCCACAGCTCAGAGCTACATACAGGAACTGCTCTCAAGGACGTTAAGCCTCATAAAGAGGGCAAAGTTAGAGCGCGCCTTCTAGGATTACTAGGGATCACAATAGACCGGGAAGGTCGCGGTGAAAGAGGCCCGTAGGGCCATCCCTAATCTAATCTAATCTAATCTAACCCTGTGGGTGATAGTGAAGTAGTGTTCTGGGTCGGCACCAACAGATGCAGGGAATATTTGAACGTTGTAGTTTCCCAAACTCCATGGCAAAAACGAATCGACGCAGGCGTAATAGTCACTCATGGCCAGTTGGCAGCTCCTGTAATTGGCGCAAGCTGTTGAGGGATGTGACGCCTGTACGCCTGAGCATGTTTTGATCTTCTAGAAGTATGTAGACTTGTCTCACCTAACCGAAGCCATTATTCTTGCCAGACTACATATGTGATGACATATTTAAAGGCAATTTACTCACTAAAGAGTAATTTGATTTGGAAGAGAACTTCCGAATTTTCTCCTGATTCATAAAGAACATTTCTTATAAACTAACGCTGCAATACTTGGATAGGTTGCTTAGGTTGGCAACTAAGAAGACAAAAGTTTACAGCAACTTTTTATTATTTAAAGAGCAGTAATAGCAAAGAAAACATAAGCTGATTGGAGATAAGAAAAA
>ML217246.1:1125-11701 GCA_004785975.1 Popillia japonica
GAGCTTTAAATCTTCATCAATATTTTTGTAACCTCAACATTAAGAGATGTGCATGAAAGGAATTTTCTCTCTTTAGTAAGTTGGAGTTGCAGCCCACGCAGTGAATGTAATGAAAATTCCATAAAACACATTCTTTTTATTGCTTTTCGAGATGTGGTATGTACGATAATCCTTGCATGCAGACGTGTTTGAAGTCATACGGATTTATCTGTAAATCCTATCCTGTATATGTTGGTACTATTGGATACAAAATTCAATTCTACATCGATTTGCTGTAACACTCTCTATGCCTATCTCCAATAGTTTGCTTTCTATTTTCTATTACCATTTTATTTATTAATTGCTTCCAAATGGCGGAATAATATTTTATCTAGTAAGCTATGACTGTGACATTACAATAAATTATTGTATTGTTCCTTGTCGGTAGATAATTTTGTTGATGGGCATGGCTAGTTATTTATTTATTATCTGACACGAATTAAACGTCAGTTTTATTCCACTGAAGAAGTTGTAGCGAAAACCAAATTATATTGTAAAGGTTTTGGAATAAATTTTATCTTTATTCGAATTAGTGTGTTGTAATTGACGTAGAAGTGGAAAAAATATCAGGAAAATAAGATAATTTAGCAATAAACGAAATCTCCCACCCGGTTGTTGCACACAAAAAACCTCCACTACACTCATTCTAACCTTACAACTTTTAAAATGTCGTTTTCGTCTTTTTTTTCGCAGAACGAAATGGTGGCGTCCGCAGTTTTGGGGGCCGCAACCGGAACCGGAATGGCGTTGTTCGTCGGCGTTACCATCGTCGTTTATCGCTATTACGCTCTGAAGAAACGGTCGAAGGAATGGGGTTCGCTGGATCGGATGGCTTTCCCGGATCCGATACTACAGAAGAGACCGCTGAAGTCCGTCTACGCCGTCACACAGAAGGTCAGTTACTACCAGATTTTTTTGTTATGGTGTTTTTAATCTTGATTACCAGCCAACCGATGTTTCAATTTTGACGACCTTTAAAAGATCTTTTTTTTCAATCATGTCTTGTTAGGAAGTATTAGACATCCAATAATTTATTGAATAGAGCGAGAAAATACATTAAAACTAGCTAAATGAAGACCTTGAACCTATTATTTATAACGATTAGTGATCATAATCTTATCAGTATCCCGATTTTGCTCGTTATAATATTGTAACAAGCGCCGCTACCAAATTAAATTTAAATCTATTGATCGCATCTTTGTGGATAAAGCAGATTGCGCGTTGAGGGCGCTCTCTGGCGGAGAAGAGTAGTACTACTAGCCGAGAACTTCATTGCAAGCCTTAAAGTTACCCTGAATAATGTCGGTAATACAGCTCGTGGAAACTTGAGGATGATCCCTCCATTGATCCAAGTTTATAGGTTACTCACGTTTTTGGTGCCGCTTTTATTCGTTAGCTGGCGCTTAGATGTTTGTCTTCTTAAAATTATTTGTTTTTTGTCGTTCGAAGTAATCCTTGTTACATCAAGCATTAGACTACCCAAATGCAATCATCTAATAGTTTTTTGATTTTCAATACAGGCGAAACTATTGAAGGCGATCCAAATGTTATATAGTTATACTAACACCCCATTTGTTCAAAATAACAATGAGGATGTTGGTACTGACGGAAATATTCGGAGTTATCCAGCAGATTAGTTTGAAGATTCTTAAATTTTTGGCAGTTAGCCAATATTTCAAAATAAGATACGTGACTTTTGCAAAAATTTTAAAGGCGGCATTACAAGTGATATGTGGCTGGACATATGAAGAAAAAATTGTGACAGAAGCTTGCTTATGAAGCTACCATGGTTGTTTGAAATTAAGGCTGTGTCAAGTCAACAACCTGAATGCTAAAGTATGGCTAAGATCATGGGGTAGTATCTTAAATTACGAAACTGTTGATAGTATTAGTCGGCGACAGTTCGGTAGTTGGCGCTGTCGTCATAGTACTATTTGACTATTTGAAATCTTTATGTTAATAAATTTTGATGTTGGCACTACGTATTTGTATGTCTTTCTCGTGATGTCTCTGATGTTTTCTCAGTTTGTATCGGTTTTTATTATTATGATTTTGTAAGCAGCTATAAATATTCGTTGTTTTTTGAGTTTGTATATACAGCTTTAAGGACTATTATATGTTTATTATTAGTTGTACAGCTTTTTCTTAGGTAAATTGGTAATTTCCCACATGACATGAAAGTTGTCGGAATCTAATGCCATTTTTGTTTATTAGGTTTCTCTGAAGATCTTTGTGTTTGTGGAGGATTATGAGATTGTAAATTTGTATATATTAGTTATAAGAACAGTTTAAAGTGTAAAATAGTTCCGCCAGGTAAGTCTATCATTTTGCTGATTTATTTAAATGCCATTTCATGACATATCTTCAGTCAAGATGAGCAGACTAAATCCTTGTGTTGTATTTGCCTGCGACAATAGAAGTGACCCCGTCATTCATTCCCAGATCCGGAAAAGGAGTTGGCAAAATTTAATCGATGGCTTGCAACCTGTCGAAATCCACGGTTAAATGTTCTGCCTTGGGAAACTGTGCGTCGGTCACATAGAATATGCCAGACATTTTGCCCCAGACGTTGTTAGTCGCAGTAATCGTTTATTTAAAACAGCATTTCCAAAGCTGTTTAGGCCCGGTAAGTTCTTCTGTCTAAGGAAGGTAAATTTTGTGTATATCATACCTAATTGCTATTTTAATTTATTTTTAAGGAAATCTGGCTGATACTTCGTTCGACTTAATTTTGCCTGTAACTGGCAAAACTTAAACATTGTTAAAGAAACATGTATATCTTAATATTAGTATAAGTTATATTTTAAATGTATTTGACTTGTGTAAACATTAGAGTATTATTAATAGTAATAGCTTACAAGATATTAATCACAGTAGGTGTTATCAGTTAAATAAAAAAATATCAATAAAACTTAGGTGATTAGGTTAAGATAAAATTTTAAATGGAAATACGAAATGTTATTTTGTCAATTACAATACATAAATAATTGTGTAAGTATATTTAAAATGTATCGTTATATTTTTTTACCTTCCTACAATAACTTCTGTTTCATATTACATGATCTACCTAAGAATAAAGAGTGAAAAATTTTAATAATAATTTTCAGATCTTTTGATTAAAATACTAAGAAGATCACTATATTTTGTAAGGGATAAGGCAGATTTGTAAATAATTTTTATATCTCGGTCGTAAGTAATAAGTCATTACTAACGACCGAGATGTAAAAATAATTTACGAATAATTCAAATACATAAGATTTAGGAAACAACATGCGTTTGAAATTCCCGGTTCGAAAAAACCTTGGCGACAGTTTTACAGATGGCTCTATACACTCTAATTTTATTATTACGTAGTTTCCCATCCATGGCTAAGATTTTTAAAAAGTTGCTGTTCACTGAACGTAGTTTATTGATATGAAGATTGAGGAACGGCTAACATCAAACATAACCTATAATCGCTACAACCATAATATAATTGAAATTTGGATTTGTTTTATGCTTGTTACAATATAGCCACAATAGAGACACTGTTACATTTTTCTATACGATACATACATACTAAAGATGCCGATTTTTAATCGATTATTGGAAAAATCGATTATTTTATTTCTAAAGATCGATTTTTGAATACTCGATTTTTATGCAAATCGATTCTTTTTTATATCCGATTTTTGTGAAAATCGATTCTTTTTTAAACTCGATTTGATAATAAATGTAAGTGTCATTTAGTTATAACAAGGATTCTACGAATAGGTGTAGCATAAGTGCCTGGATTCAAAGAATTTAACATTAGAAGAATTCTTATACCTAGGAGAGAAATTATACATTTATGACCTGCCGTCTATAAGCTTTAAAAGTCTATCTTGGTTCCCTCTTATCATCTTACATTTTTTTAAGTTGTTTGTTAAATTACCCGCCCTTTCTAGTGACATGCAGTTGGTAACAACAGAATAAATGAGAAATGAAACGTTTTAGTTTTTTAGTTGGAGTTGTGTTCCGTTGTAGTCAGTTTTTACATCGTAGTTGTACGTTAGTTTTACGTTTTACCTGTAAAATAAAAACACCTTAAACCGGGTAATCTTTTATTCATTTGAATCTACCTAACAGGTTATGGGCCCAGGGTCGCAATAACATAAATCGGATTAAGGCAGAATAAAAGAAAGTTTACCCACGTGTCCACGTCGTTGCCTGTAGGCCATCTTGGAGAACGAGAAAACGTGTAAAGTTGTTACTTGTTATTCTCAACCAAGGAAGTCCACCCCGAAACAAGCAACATGGGAGACGAAGAAATTGGAAGCTTCGTGCACATTGGAAAATTTAGTGGTACTAATTTTCAGGAATGGAAAATCCAAATATTAAAATAGAATATTAGATAAGCTAAACTCTATTTATGAAATGAAAAGTGAAACAAACAAAATGTTGGTACATTAGCAATTTTATCAGTATAAGATGGAACCAACAGACTCTGTTGCTCAACACATCTCCAAGATAGAGAAGTTAGCACAACAAATAAAAGACTCAGGTGACACAATAAGTAAGACAGCAGTAATCACCAAGATTTTAAGTACATTACCATCCAAATATTGGGCTTTCAGACAAGCTTGGCTATCTTTGGACGAAACCAAACAAACCATAAATAATTTAACGGCTAGGTTGATGGATGAAGAGAAAAACTTGACGCATCAGGCTGAAAGTGAAAAAGCTTTTGTCGCAACAACTACTGAAGACAGGAAGTACGGAAAACAGAAAACCAAACCGAAGGTCACATGCTTTAACTGTGGTAAAAAGGGTCACTTTTCTAGAGACTGCAGAGCACCAGGAAAAACGAACACTTTCGTTAAACCTAACAAAAATGGGAATGCTTTCAATACAGAAATTGATGATATTATTTTGGTTACTAATAGTGATGATGCTTGGATTATGGACAGTGGTGCATCGAAACATATGACACCACATAGGAACTACCACTTTTCATATTTCAAGGAAGTTCGTGGCATAACCATAAAATTGGGTAACGATCAAAGATTAGAAGTAAAAGGAATTGGTGCAATAGAAATAAAAACAATTATTAAAGGAAATTTTGAGTGAAAATATTTGTGTAACTTTGTTTGTAGATAATCAAAGTGCAATTAACTTGATTAAGAATCCTATTTATCATAAGCGTACTAAGCATATTGATGTTCATTATCATTTTATTAGAGAGAAATATGAAATAATGTATTTGAAATTGAGTATGTTACCACAGACAATCAAACTGCAGATATTTTAACAAAACCTTTATCGTTGGTCAAATTTGCAAAATTTAGAACACAAATGGGATTTAAATTAGAAAGTGCAAGTAATTCGTGGGAGTGTTAAAACTGTTTGTTATTGAATGTGAAATTACCCGCCCTTTCTAGTGATATGCAGTTGGTAACAACAGAATAAATGAGAAATGAAACGTTATAGTTTTTTAGTTGGAGTAGTGTTCCGTTGTAGTTCAAATAATTTAGCAGTGGACTTTCGTCACAAATGATGTCAAAGGGAGTACCAACAATTTTAGATTATAGCGATACCGTATTTTACATATGATATAGTAACCTTCCCGTCTATAGGTTTACACAGTTTGCTGCGTTGTCGCTGTGCGCCGCTGTTCTGTCGTCTGTCAGTTATTTTTTAATGGCTACCGCATGTTTTGATTGCGTGTTGTCCTTGTATTTTTGTAATTTTGTTTGCTTTTTTGTCAATCGTATTTCGGTACTGTTCTTTTCAGAACACATACGAGTGTGCTTAATATTTTAATCATGCCAAAAGCGTTGTCTGTGGATATGAAGGAATGCATTGCTTCTATCATACGATTTTGTGAACAAGAACGCGATATTGGAGCACCAATTATTCCATTAAGTGCTATCAGAGAGGTAAAACCACCTTTACTAAAACTGTATATTTACTGATTGTATACTTATAATTCCAGAGAGTTGCAGCTATGACAAATGTCAGTGTTAATAGTGTTACTTCCATATGGCGATCTATGAAGAACAACGAATGTTTTACGTCAGTAAAACGAAGACGTTCTAAACCTGTCACTGGAGTTGATAATGCTTCAGAAGTTGCTATTAGGAATACAATTTACCAAATGTATGAAAACTGTGAGCTAATTACTTTAAAAACATTATGGGAAAGATTATTTGAAATGGATATATACACTGGCAGCCACGCTTCTCTACGCACCATACTTAAAAACATTGGGTTCAAATGGACAAAAGATAATCCTCGAAGAGGATTGATGGAATTACCTCAAATTGTATCATGAATACAAACAGAACAATGTACATAATTGGTAAAAGATATATTGTCGTGCATGCAGGAAGCAAGGATGGTTTTATTCCAGGTGCGAAACTTGTATTTTCTTCTAAAACCAAGAATGCTGACTATCACGGTGAAATGAATCAAATAAATTTTGTGAACTGGTTCCGTGACCTTTTACTGCTTTTACCTGGACCCTCTGTTATTATAATGGACAAAGCACCATATCATAACACCTTAGTTTCAAAAGTTCCTAATACTTCATCTACAAAAAATGAAATTGAACAGTGGTTGATTACGAACAATGTGGAATTTACACCAAATTCGCTAAAAAAAGAATTATTATTAAAAGTGGCTTTGCACAAACCGCCAAAGAAGTATTTAGTGGATCAGTTAGCAGAGGAAGCGGGTCACTTTGTATTGCGGCTTCCTCCATATCATTGCGTTTTTAATGCCATTGAATTAATATGGGTATTAGTAAGACGTACTATAATAAACACATCGGCAGAGATGGAAAATCTGAACAAGCTTGTCTAAATATGTAGGAGGAAGCATTAAATGCTGTAACACCTGAACAGTGGGAAAATTCCATCAGACATGTGGAAACTAATACAAAAAAATGGTGGGATCGTGAAATCGCTTTTGACAGACGAGAGGTTGCACCGCTGATTATAAATGTTAACCAGGACTCTTCTGATTCTGAATTTTCAAGTGCTGAAGTGTAAAGTGTCATTTTTAATTCACTGACTGCTTTTTAAGACAGTTTTATAATGGTTCATCGTAGCTGAGATTTTTGACGAGTGATTTAGTATTTAAACACGTTGTATTCTTTCTGTTCTAATTGTTGCTTGTCTTACATGTGTACTTTGACTGTTAAAAATGTGTATACTATTACATATGTAGTTTTTGCATATTTATTTTTAATACATATATTAAAAAGTTTTAATAAATCGAATAACCTGAATTAATTCCTTTGAACGCAGCAAAATAAAATCTTCGATAAAAGTATTTTGAGGACACCAGGTGCAATAATTTATAGTTACAATATATTCATAAACTAAAATTGTTTTCTTATATGTACAATACACCTAGAGATTTTATAATAGGAGAGATAATCTATACAACCACACTGAACCGTTTCAAGACTTAACCTGAAATATCTGACATGACAGATGATCATGTAAACAATAACCACTTGGCAACGACGTAGGATTACAATGTCATCAATATCAATGACGAAAGTCCCTGCTAAATTATTTCACCCAGTTTTTACATCGTAGTTGTACGTTAGTTTTACGTTTTACCTGTAAAATAAAAACACCTTAAACAGGGGTAATCTTTTATTCATTTGAATCTACCTAACATTTAAGCCTCGATTTTTTTCGGAATCGATTCTTGGAGTTCGATTTTAATCGATTCAGAAAATCGATCTTTTGATAAAAATCGACATCCCTAATACATACATTCACAGTGTATTCATATATTCAAAATTGCGCTTGCGCATTGATGCATTGATTCACCTAACGTTTTATTATACAATGAACTACAAATGTCCTACCTTACGACAATACAAAATCGGGTATATTTTAACAGAGCTTTTTCTATTCATTAATGCAAAATATCAGTTAACAAAGATTTTTTGACAGTAGTTGAAGCGGTAGTTTCGTCTGATAATAACAGTAGTATTTACGAATTTGACGTTTTTGTACGATTCGTTGACTGAACGCGTTCCGACTGCTTCGACCACAAAAAGTAACCACTAGTACCAATCAGCTGATCGGTCACAGCACTGGTCATACTTTATACTGAATCATTCACGGCGGTTAAACCGCTCACTTGACGTCTTGACAGCCTAAAGCTTCTGCTCGTTTAGAAAATCTAAAAACTTAAGAACCTTTGAAAATAGGAAATTGACCAATCTGCAAACCTACACACTGACATCAAAGAATGAGTGTTAGATTAGATTAGAAGCGGTGGTCGAGGAAAAAATGGGCATACATATGTATATCGTTGGTGATTCCGCTCATCTTCTTGAGATAATATCTTAAAGGGCATGGCCAGTGAATAAAGTGTTGAGATCCAGCATGAATTACACCATAGAGGCCGAAAAATTGATAATTTATTTAATTGTCTTGGGTTTGAAATGTTGGAATAGTGAGAGATCTTTCATGAGTTTGACTGTTGAAAATGAGATTTATTGGGTTTTGGTAAGACCACAAAATGGATTTGGACCGCGTATGACTATTGGCAAACTTGTTAATAAGCACACGTTTCGAGGGGGTAGGTACCCACACTAGATTAGCTGCGTTTCTTTAATACCAGACCTTTGATGTTTAGTAGACAGCCCCACATACATCCTTCGAGTGCTTTTATAGCTGCTTCATTCTTCGAGAATTTTACAAATTTCTCTGTCTTCGATAGACTACCCAAAAAATGTGGCAAAACAGTTCAAGTTTATAAATTGGTAATAATTTTGTTTCATTTAAATAAATCCTACGTAAGCGTTAAGTATTGATTTGAAGCAATTTCCTTCTGATGAATATTGAATGTAGGGTGCCCTTATTAATAGATTATCTTTATCTTACTAATTGGTATTAGTTAATGTAACATCATTAGTAAAGGCAACCCATTAATAATGTTCTTGCTACCTACGGATTTCTAGCCGACAAAATATCTACTAGATTCAATTAGGACGTAGCACATGGTGTAAATTTTTTAGTTAGCTACCAGAAACGTTATGCAAACTTTTGTTCTAACCTTGACAATTCGTTCTTTTGTTCTACCGACTCCCTATTAGGACACCTTTAATATCACTGCTCACGAGGACCCTTCCCATCCCACGCGGGCGTCTCTATTGTGTTCGCATCTCGTTACGGTGTATATTAATTGTAGACGAGTTCTTTGATATTCGTAGTATCGCATTGTTGTTGGTGCATACCCAGTTGTGTTGGTGTATTTACATACATACGTATATGGGGTTGATAAATAAAATCAAGTCAAATTTTATTGTAGTCATTTTCGCTCCCATATTCTCTATGCATGTTGCATATTTAATGAATACTGGAAATAGGGAGAATAATCTACGAGGGAGGTGTTGATTTGACGTAGGACAATATCCAAAAGAAACAAGATTCGATGCTGAAGCAAATATGACTAGTTTTCCATATCATCCAAATGCTTAAGAAAAAATGTCAAAGAAGGAAACATTACAGTCAATTAACAGGCCAAAAGAAGTTACTTACGAAGGCTGTGGACAGACCTGCATCATCTTAAATTCATCTTCAAGAAGCATTTAGGTGTTGTCAGTCAAAATAATACTTCTATTCTTTGTAATCTATTATTACCAAAGTTACAGAAAATAGCATGAGCAACTGATGCAAGTTTTCGAGCATTCTTGAGCACATTGGTGAATGGGATTTATTCCTACCTAATAGTTAGGTGTTATAACCAAGCAAAGAATATATATTAAGAAGAAAAACGTAAACAGTAGACACGAAATGCCCAATTGTATGCTGGAAATCTGGCAAGACAGATGGCTAACGAAGAAGAAGCAAACTCAATAGACTAGATTGCTGATACAGAACATAGAAGCCTAAGGGCTCCGAGAAGCACTTCATAGGGCCAGAACCCCCGTGCGGTATAACTAAAGATTCCGCTAGGAGGCGGATCTGGTCGTCGTTGGATAAAGAGAATGTTAAGACATGGAGGTCAACTGCAGGTTACTTCCATACTAGCGCTAATAGGGGATGGGGATGTTAAGTTCTCTGATAACCTAATTGGACGCACTTAGCTGAAGTTTTCCACAACTTTCTAGCCACACATTAGTGTAGTAGATAGTGATATGAACTAACCTGTACGAATAATAAAATTGATCCACCATCCACTCAAATTGCTAAGATTAGCAGAATTAAAAAGAAACAAATACAATTGAAAAATGCGGATTTTTTACCACAAGTCGATAAACAGAAGATGTGCCAAAAATCTAACGCATGGCCCTGATGGACAGTATTATTGCCAAAATAAATTCACTAACTACATTATTTTGTAGCTTACCATAATGCGGAAAAGAAACAAGAAGCACTCGTAGATGAGGTTTCTCGACCATAACTCGATAAACCGAAGGTGTGCCAAAAACCAAATGGATGGCTCTGATGCCCAGACTTATTGCCAAAATAAATTCACTAAGCTTTTCATTTGGTAGCTTATCATACTGTGGAAAAAGAAGGAAAATCCACTTGTGGATGGGGTTTTT
>SMLS01058953.1:0-18235 GCA_004785975.1 Popillia japonica
AATAATTACAAAACGTGTATTACCTCATACGAGTGGATATTTTGCGCCACAAGTTACAAGTTAACATTTATACCGGTTAAAGAGCTATTACCGTGATGGATACGATTTTGTACGTATTTATTATAGAGGTATAAATCTAATGGGGAAAATTGGAGATGCAACGGAATCTCGTACGTATTATTAGATGTGAGTAGTCAGGATCGGAGACGCCGTACCAGTACCATTTATGGAAATCGTTAAGGCTGTATTGGAAAAACATTTTAGCAACGCCGTCAGCATTTCAAATTCGATGCGGTTACATGAGAACAATGTTAAGAGATGTCTGGTTATTAGCAGTACCTAACGCAATCGGTAAATGTTTAAAGTTGGTATTCATCAGAAATATGTGTATAGCAGATTAAAAGAAAAAAAGGAGAACAAGTAGGAGAATGTTTTTTTTTGATTGTTTTGCAATTAAAGAGAAGCAACATAAGAAGGGTTTGAAAACAAACTCCAATTCAATCATAACTCACATTTTTTGCCGTTAGATCACTACACTAATCAAAAATCTTACTAGCATGGTTGAATGACAAATTAGAGCCGCCATAAAAGACTTAAAGATAGCAATTGAAGAACAGGAACGGGGGCTTCCTTCCAAAGAATTGTAGCCTACCAAAATCTCCAAACCAAAGACTTGTTAGTTCAAGTTTGTATGGGGCTACTTCAGTATAGCCATTTAGAGCATGAATGACCTATGTAAGTACCTTAACCAATACGATGAATACAAGCAATAGCTACACGAGATTATCGGCGAAAAGGGATATAGCCCACTCCACTGGGACAGTGCCAAATTAGCAATGCCTTCCTTCTTTGCTTCCAAAGAAGGAATTTAATTTTCGGTCGAAGAAAAGAAAAACTTTATTCAGGCTTGTAGGTTACGGGTAGTCTTCTTCGTCCAGATTCACTTCCTCTTAGGATATCCTTCTAGTGGAATCCTAAAATCAAAAAAGAGAAAATATGTTTAGTGTGCCACTCACTGGATCCCTGCTGCCGAGAAATTTTCCAAAGTATCCTCGAAAGAACCCATTATACAATATAAATCGGAAATCCTCTCTCTCTTTCTCTAAGCTCTCTAAAAATTAAATTATGGATCCACACGGCGTCTTTTCCGACCGATATTCATCTACGGTGCCCTAACCTGATCCAGTGCCGTCACTTCCCAAATCAGACAAGTTAACATCCTCCAAAACAAGGTGCTCCGATTGATCGATGGAGCTCGATGGTTCGTCTCATATGCTCAGTCTCATGAGGATCTGGTATTCCTTATCTTTAGTGAATATGTCTTGGCACTAGCCAGAAAAATTTTCTCCCTCTTTTTCTCTGAGCTCTTTGAAGTTAAAATTAAATTATGGATCCACACGGGCTTTTTACCGAGCGATATTCATCCACGGTGCCCTAACCTGGTCCAATGCCGTCAATCCCAAAATCAGACAATTAACCTCCTCCAAAACACGGTGCTCCGATTGATCGATGGAGGTCGATGGTTCGTATGCTCAGATTCATGAGGATCTGGTATTCCTTATCTTTAGCGAATATGCCTTGGCCCTGGCAAGAAAAATCATCTCTCTTTCTCTGAGCTCTCTGAGGCTAAAAATTAAATTATGGATCCACACGGGCTTTTTACCGAGCGATATTCATCCACGGTGCTCTAATCTGGTCCAGTTCCGTCATTCCTAAAATCAGACAAGTTAACATCCATCAAAACAAAGTGCTCCRATTGATCGATGGAGCTCGATGGTTCGTCTCATATGCTCAGATTCATGAGGATCTGGTATTCCTTATCTTTAGCGAATATGCCTTGGCACTGGCCTAGTCAGAAAACCCATTAATTAAACATCTCAGAGAGTTTGACCCGCGTTGGAACCAGACGGATCCTCGAGGACGCCTAACAGTCACAAGCTAGAAGAGCCCTCAATATGAAGATTGCAGCTCCCCCACATCTGAAGTGGCCCCGAATCGCTCACAATAATAGTAAGAGACAAATAGGTTTAAGGACCAAATGGCTCAAAATTAGGCAAAAAGACAACCTCAGAATAGGCGCTTCACTATTTATTTCCACAAACTTTCTTGTTAACTTATCCTCACTGGATAGTACGATTATATCCAAGAATTTTGTTTTAATCAAACACAGATATTTCTTCTTTATGATCGGCAATTAAGTGATTGCTCAATTCATTTAGAGTTTCGCACCAATCGAATTCCACTCAGAAATGGGAGTTAGAAGTGTGCACTCATGGAAAATAAAGATTGGTTGTAGTAGTTGTTCGATTGTAAATTTTTTGTTCATACAATATTAGCAGAGGTCTGAAGGCAACCAATCATGGTCTTGCAAAAAATGTGCTCAATTCTGATCAATTCATTAGACCACAGCCACTATGCGCCACTATTAGCAAAAGTCACCAATCTAAAAAATCTCATACTGGTTCAACATTTTAAAACTAAGCCAATTCAAAAAGTTTAGCTTCACTTCTTGTCCTGTCGTAAATTCACTGCCGTCTTCTTGTTCATAAAACCGGTCTTTATCTTAGAATCAATTTTGGGACATGAATTTTCGATGGATTAGAACCTTTTAAGTTTTAAATTTTTGTTTATTAAATTAAGACAATCTTTGATTGCATCTTTGGCATCTTCGATCGTAGACAAATTCAGAGTTTTGAACAGGCTTGTATGATTAGTTTTATTAGTTATGAATCAAACCTATGATGTCTTTATTGTAGTCAATTTTATTTTCAAAAACATACATATCAATCTATAAAATCAAACGAACAAACACAACAAAATATATAGGTAACGGTTTCACTTATAATACTCTCTTAAGGAACTCTGAAACATTTATATTATATAATAACATCGACATATAATATTTATTATCCATATATGTAGCTCTCTTAATATATTATTTATACAATCTTTATTCGAAAATTTCAAACAATTCGCTCTATAATTTAACAGATAATGTACAATATTATTTCTTGTGTTTTATTATATTTTATTATATTATACTTATTATGTTATATTACAGTGTTGTTATTTTCTCACTAACGTACACCAATCATGGGTCCCTTAAACAACTGATCAACATCTTTATTAATAAAAGCATACTTACAATATTTTAAAACAAAATTATCACTACAGGCTTCAACTGTATCTATTTTATATCTACTACCTATTTTATTTTTGACTCCATTCTTTCTTCTTATATTTCTTTAGATGAAAAGCTAGTGATATGTTAAATTATTACTCCAACTAATTTAATAATACAATTTTTATAATTAATTCTAATTAATTTTGGCAAAACAAAAAATAAATATTTGATTCAAAACAAATCACTTTCATTCGAAAAAATAAAACAACCAATAACCTGCGTTAAACAGCATGAACGCTACAGGAAATATTATCCTAGAATACTTATCTATAATATTAACGTCTTTAATCTTAGGCATTGACGCCTTCAGAGCCGAAGCACCTTTTTTAATCGCGTGAAGTACTTTCGGTTTATGTATCGGGTTACCTGGAAAGGGAAACAGATTTTATCCTGTCAAAAGTACTTATATGATGCCCTTTATACCTCTAGCTCCTCTAAATCGCAGTCCTGGCGTCCTATGACTGGGATTGTAACTGGATCTAGTTATCCGGAAGCTAGGTGGAAATTTTGACGGATCAATTTCCCCGCATGTGTTCGATTTGGAATTGTGCCGGTTTCTTATCGATGCTATCGGGCTTAATCTGACGTCTTGTAGCTCAATGATGTCTTCGTTTTGTGTTTGGAAAGTTTGATCAATACTTTTGGTCCCTAAAAAATTTAAACGCTTTTTAGGAAAATTTTTAAAAATTTTGGTAAAAATTTTACCTGGCTTCTTTTCGTCGTCTTTTGATTTTTTGCTTTTTTTCTTAGCTCTAGCGCCCCAATACGTGTAATTAACGGCTGCGTATTCTAGTAGTGCTGCAAATACGAACACGAAACACATCACTAGGTAAATGTCTATCGCTTTCACGTAGCTGATTCGTGGTAACGAGCTTCGGACGCCAGTGCTAATGGTGGTCATCGTTAGCACTGTAGTTATTCCTGGAAATAAACATAAAGGAATTGTTTAATCTGGTTAATATTCATTTTTATTGGCAATTAAAGCTGGCCCAAATACTGCCAAAATCATCCAAATACAGTATGATATTAATGAATTGCTCACTTATTGCAGCCGACAGCAAGATCCAACACCTCTTAAGGCTAGATTGAAGATTAGAAAGTTAACCCCAACGCTTTGGTAGTAGCACCAACTAGAACCATAACCTTAAAATACTACATCATAAAAAGCACCTGCTGTTGGCACCTAGTTTTTCTGATATCTCTTGTAATAGAGAAATTTATATTTAACAATTTTGACATGAATTTTCAACAAGAATTTTGCCTTGTCACAAACACAAGAAGCAACAGTTCCTTGCCTCTCATGTAATTCACCTTTCAGCATAAGCGTAAAATCTATTTCTTAGGACAAGTCAATTTAGCTTCGCAAGTAGTGTCAAAAAATTTACAACCTCATCCACAGCAAAGAAAGCAGCGAAGTCGTTAAAACAAGGTTAACTGCCAACTTTAATGGCAAAGCTAGTACAGCTGCGTAATAACCCAATTCGGTACACGATTACTTCCTCTATTCAATCTATGTACTACTACTGTGAATGGATATCCTTTTATTGGTAGCTCTTAAAGCAATTCAGGAAAGACAAACAATTTAACAAGGAAAATCACAGCAAATCAAGCAGAATCTCTCTAGATCTGAGCATCACAGCCTGAAAGAACTAAACCATCAAAATAGAACAAGCATGATGAAGTTTACCAGAATTGACGCTCGTCAGTATTGACGTTTGTCACTATTGACGTTCGCCACTTTAGACGTTTATCAAGGTTGATTGATTATCAAATTTGACGTTTCTGAGAATTCACGTTTGTCACCGTTGAGGTTTGTCAAAATTGATTTTTGTTATCCAAAACGTTTATCCGCATTGATATTTGTCAGCTTTGATGTTTATCAGAATTGACGTTTGGCACCCTTAACGTTTGTCAGAATTGACCTTTGTCAATTACAACGTTGACGTTTAATAAAGTTGACGTTTGTCAGATTTGACGTTTGTCAGAATTGACGTTTGCCAAGATCGAGGCTTGTCAGAATTGACGTTTTTCATAATCGAGGCTTGTCAGAATTGACGTTCCCCAGAACGTTAGTAAGAATTGACACTTGCTACCGTTGTCGTTTGTCAGATTTGATGTTTGTCAGAATCGACTTTTGTCACCCAGAACCTTAGTAAGAATTGACACTTGCTACCGTTGCTGTTTGTCAGATTTAATGTTTGTCGGAATTGACTTTTGTTACTCAGAAAGATTGTTGTAATGACGTTTGTCACTGTTGAAGTTTGGCACCGTTGATGTCTAACCGCATTGATATTTGTTAAAATTGACATATGTCACCGATGATATCAAAAYTGAGTTTTGTCATCCAGGGCCTTTTTTAGAATTGATGTTTGTTACCGCTGATATCTGTCAGATTTGATGTTTGTCAGAATTGACTTTTGTTACTCAGAACGTTTGTCAGCAGTGACGTTTATCACTGTTGACGTTTGGTACCGTTGATATGTATCCACATTGAGGTTTGTTAGATTTGATGTTTGTTAGAATTGACGTTTGCCACCGTTACTATTCATCAGAAAGTTGACATTTGTCATCTAGAACTTTTTTCTGGATTGACGTTTGTCACCGCTGTCGTACGTCAGAATTGACGTTTGCTACCGTTACCGTTTGTCATATCTACTTGATATTTGTCAGAATTGACATCTGTTACCCAGAAAGTTTGTCGGAGTGACGTTTGTCACTATCGACGTTTACTACCGTTTATTTTTATCACCGTTGAAACTTAGGTATCAGATTTGATGTTTGTCAAAATTGGTTTTTATGGTTTTTATCACCCAGAACGTTTGTCACATTTGAAGCTTGTCAGCATTGATGATGGCCACCGCCCAGGTTTGCTACCGTTGCCGTTTGTTAGCGTTGACATTTTTCAGATTTGATGTTTGTCAGAATTGACTTTTGTTACTAAGAACATTTGTCAACAGTGACGCTTATCACTGTTGACGTTTGGTACAGTTGATGTCTATCCACATTGACGTTTGTCAGATTTGATGCTTGTCAGAATTGATTTTTGTTACCCAGAAAGTTTGTCGGAGTGGTGTTTCTCACTGTTGACGTTTGGCACCGTGGCTATCTATCCACATTGACGTTTGTTAGATTTGATGTTTGTTAGAATTGACGTTTGCCACCGTTAATATTTATCAGAAAATTGACGTTTGTCATCTAAGCTTTTTTCTGGATTGACGATTGTCACCGCTGTCGTACGTCCGAATTGACGTTTGCTACCGTTACCGTTTGTCATATCTATTTGATATTTGTCCGAAATGACTTCTGCTATCCAGCAAGTTTGTCGGAGTGACGTTTGTCACTGTCGATGTTTGCTACCGTTGATGTTTATCACCGTTGAAACTTATCAGATTTGATGTTTGATTTTTTCTCACCCAGAACGTTTGTCAGATATGAGACTTGTCAGTATTGATGTTTGCCACCGTCGACATTTGCTACCGTTGACATTTGGTGCCGTTGACGTTTGCTAGCGTTGACATTTATCAGATTTGGTGTTTGACAGGATTGATTTTGGTTACTCAAAATGTTTGTCGGCGCTGACATTTGTCAGCATTGACGTTTGTCCATTTCCTACCCCTACCGTCGACGTTTGTTAGCGTTGACATTTATCACATTTGGTGTTTGTCAGAATTGACTTTATCACCCAAATCGTTTATCGGCAGTGGTGTTTATCAACATTGACGTTTATCACCGTTGACGTTTATCAGATTTGACGTTTCTTTCCTCGCAACAGTAATGGTGGTAACAATAATCAGAATATCCCATATTGTAGACTCCCACGATATCTTGTTGTTAGCGATTTTCCACATTAATGCATTTTCTCGAAAATTTACCGAGTCCAACCATCATATAATCAGTCTAAATTTGGATGCCCAGATGTTTTGTCAGCGATGTTTGTTACAAAAATCGTCTCATAGCAAAAAGCACTCCATAGCTGCGATTACGTAGTTTTCTGAACTTGTCAAATTTGACATTTTTGTCAAAAAATGATAAAATATGACATTATGTTCCAAAATTTTGAAAAATGTGATAGGAAAAAATTGTTTATATTTGAATTTTGTATTCGTGTACCAATTTTTTACTCTATACGAAAACATTGGGTTTTTCGATTAAAGTTTTTAAAAAAATGTAATATTTGACAGTTTGTTTTGACAGATGTCAAAATTATTAAATTACTGTCAGATCTGATAGCCAATACATCTTGTTTTCATAATCTGGACTGACCTAACGCTACTCTTGCACTGGTGGCCTCATGATTTATCCAAAACGAGACCCACGAAAGCATCACAATTAATATACTGGGAAGATAAGTTTGGAACACGAAGTAACCTATATTCCTTTGAAGTTTGAACGATAACGATAGCCTCTGGTAGATACCGGTAGCTAATCTTTCCTTCCTATCGTTAGTTTCGTAACCCACGATGGTGAATTGCGGCAATTCAGCCTCTTCGACACCTCGAACTGGTGTGTTCTTCCAATACATGACCACGTCCATAACGGTGTATCCGTCTGAAAAAATTAAATTTTAATTATTAATTTTTTTTTATGATTATTGAGGTGACGTACAGCTTTCAATTTCTACGGTACAATTCTGCGAATCCAAAGGGTAGTAATGGAGATCCATCATGCACGCTAGGGTCGTCGTAAAACGCATCCCGTACGTGATAGCACCGTCTCCGTTCAGGCGAACTAATTTGTTGCGTTCAGTAACGTCGTGTAAAAAACTGAAAATCGCATTATTAGATTAAATTGCGCCAATTGAAATTGAAAAGGATTCTGTGCTGTTTGCGATAAGAGGAACGTGAAAGGATTGTGTTAGTTAACGGCCGGCAGTTTACCTGTTCTTATCGTTGGCGAAGAATGTATCTGGCACCCATATCTTTTCAGCGAAGTCACCGGAAAGTGTTAATATTTCTTCTTCATTGCTGAAGGCTAGCCGCTCGTCCCTCCAGTATTGATTCAAATACAACGTTATGGTATAATCCTGCAAGAAAGAAAAATTTTTGAAGACGCTGTACTTGTACATATTAATTAAACCAAAACCAAAAAAAAAAAAAACTACACACCGCGACACGATCCTAAATTTATCGCGCGCATGGCCTCGCGAAAATTGGAAAACGCGCGTCCCTGCAAGCATCGAGTGTACTTGAGATTTATCGCACATCGTTGGAGCAGCGAGTGGCTAAGTCAGATTAATCCGAGTAGAGAGGACCCCCAGTCTAATGATTCGATCAAATCGGGCGTGTGCATCTTCCCTCATCACGCCGCCGTAATTTCGACGGATGCCCCGGAGTGGAACGGGACATGCTGCTGAATATTTAGCAGGTCCTTCCTGTTTTATCTTTTTTCACGTGTAAGGGGTAAATTTGGACGTCGGCGTCGCGACGCGTCGCTACCGTTTAAAGATCAAATGATGCGGTAAAATTTAGGAATTAAATATTCGAAATTTGACCATCAATTAAACTTAATGCAAAACGAAATGAAACCATTTAGTTTGGATGATTCAAATCGGCCAAGTTCAATGATTGAATTGAAATCGTGATAAAGCTGTCCGAGACAGGATAATAGCCTTTTACGTAAAATCAATTACAATTCTCCCTCTCGAAACAACTCAAGAAATAAAATTTTCATCTTATTTTATTCCCTCAATTTCCACTAGAAATAAGCTATTTACGAATTCACTTCGACCTAATTTTAAAGATATAACTTACCATGTTGACCTCGGAAATTGCATCAAAACTAGCTATTGTAAGGTCCATACCAACATATAAGGGTTCCCCTGTAAAAAAGTAGGATTACTCTGTTATAATTCCGAAAAAAAATTAGTGGGGTTTACCTCCGAAATTCGGTCTTAATCTAATATCGTAGCCTTCTAACAGTCTGGATATTGTTTGTGTCACATTTTCTAGTCTATCTGATACCATTGCTTGATGATATCTGTAATGTAAAAAATAACGATATACGAGGTGTGTAAATTAAGTAATGAGACTGATTTTCTAGTGTTCCATTTGGCAACAATGGGGACGCGTCAGGCCTATGGAGACACTGTTTTGTCGAGAGTCCAGGTTTTTAGGTGGTTTAAGGCATTTTCTGAAGGAAGGCATTCAATTGACGACAAGCCTCGTAGCAAAAGGCTTTTATTCTCAAGAAACGATGAAAATGTTTTGGCAGAATCCGCTTTGTTGTGCGTTTAGATCGTCGTTCGATAGTCCGAATGCTCGGTGAAGAGTTGAATTTGACTCACACAACAGTTCATCAAATTTTGACCAATGAATTGGGGATGTGCAAAAATGGTTCCGAAAAATCTTTCCCAAGATAGCAAATGGACACCAGAAAGGAAAGGTGCCTTGACTTTTTCGGAGCAATTGAAAACGATTCGCATTATCTGGAACGTGTCATTACAGGCGAAGTCTTGGGTGTTTGAGTATGACCCAGAAACCAACCGCCAGAGCATGGAGTGGCACACTTCAACCTCCTCAAGGCAAAAAAAACAAGAATGAGTAAGTCACAAATCAAATGCATGCTGATTTGCTTTTTTGATAGCCAAGGAATTATTCACAAAGAGTTTGTGCCTCAACGCCAAATGGTGGAACCAACATTTTTACCGAGAAGTCCTTGAGAGACTTCTCAAAAGGGTTATACGTGTGAGACCAACCATCAAAAACATGTGGGTGTTGCATCACGACAATGCTCCTTGTCACACGGCGATTTTTATCAACGAATTTTTGGCCAGTAAAAACATTCCTGTAGCTCCTCAGCCTTCTTATTCACCCGATTTGAGTCTATGTGATTTTTTCTATTCCCAAAATTGAAAATTCATCTCAAAGGACGTCATTTTGGGACAGTGGGGAATATTTAAACAGCCGTAACCGACCAACTGAAAGCTATTCCAGTATCCGAGTTCCAGCACTGCTACGAGGAATGGAGGAATCGTCTCCAGCGCTATGTGGCTTCCAAAGGTAGTTACTTTGAAGGAGACAATGTGAATTTGTAATTTTATTTCAATAAAAAATTTACACACTTCGTGCATACGTCTTGTATAAATTTTACAAAAAAGTGTATGCAGCCACATAAATTTATATAAAATTTATATAATTTTGTTATTAATTATCAAGAAGTACTAGAAAAAACTGACGTATGACGACATATTTAGTTAGAGACGTTTATTTATCAAACTTTAGACGTTATATAGAAATATTTCTAGCTTTTAGACGAAAAAATGTCGTATTTTTGACGAGATACGTCATGTAAAGTAGTAAACGTAGTTTTGTACATCTGTAATACGTCTAAATTGCATCTAACATAATCACGAGGACGCTGTATAGCTTTTCAATTAGGCATGATATCGAAAGTTACAATGACGCAATCGATGATTAAATAGTGACGTGATAATGTCGGGTCTGATTACGAGTGTTACTGTATTATCTAAAAAGTTTTATGTAGATTTAAGCTCAATTTCAAGATGTGTCAGTACTTTTGTTTTTTACCATAATAACTTCTGCTATGATTTTCATTCTCCACTCTCCCCCCTACTCACCCACACAACTTAGTCATTCAAAACATTTAATATAGGTAATTTTTTTATTTGTAATTGTCAGGTAGCACATAGTTCGTCATAAAAAACCTCAGGAATATAAAAATCTGACCTAAATTTAGTAGCTAGACAACATATATAAATTCGATTACGATAACGTAATCGATGATTAAATAATGACGTAATAATGTCGTGATGCATTTTTTTAAATTAAATTGTGAGTATAACGCTCCACCAACCACCACAAAAATACCAATTAAGATATTTTTTTATCTAGCCATTGTAGTTAGTCACTACATTGTAGGTAGTCACTACACGCAAATTCAACCATGTCAATATGACGTCATACTTTACTACATATTTTTTCATAAAAAATGAACGTGATATGTCAATAACTGATATCAATTTCTCACTATTAGAAGACGTAATGTATAGACTTAAGAATGATGTACAGATAACGTTAGCATTTAACGCATTTACAAATAATGACGTAATAATGCCGTAACTGTATTAACTAAGAATTTCAATAATTGGTATATAAATCATTTTTCGTTAGTTACCCACTATCCCCCATACCTGAAACTACTATTCAACAGATTTTATATAATCAGTTTTTTTGGTGATTGTCAGGTTGGAATTCAAATAGCGAGGACGTCATAAAAGACGTCTGAAATATGAAAAACTGACTTAAATTTAATCTAATTAGAAAACTTTAATCGTGGATTTGCAAATACTGACGTGAAAATGCCGTCATTCTGCTGCATGAGAAGCTGCACATCTCTGCACACGGTTAATTTCAAATTCTTTTTATACTAATTTTCAGAAGAATACTAAAAAAAAATAGGGCTTAGCGTCATTTAAAGGTCATTGACGAAAGTTGGACTACATTTCATTACCTTTTAAAATTAAAAATATGGTAAATTCTTAGTAATATTCACGACGGATATGACATTAGGATAGACGTAAATATCACCATAAATCGACGTCAATTTGTCATAGAGAAAAATCGTCTCTCATGGATGTATAAATGACCTAAAGATAACATTAACATTTGACATAGAAATTATAATTATAATTTAATAAACTTTATTTCTGAGAATATTATGAAGATTACTTGTAAATAAATGTGACGTCATTTATACGTCTATACATGAAATAGGCTAATAATGACAATTTGACGTCACTTTTCCGCCATATACATCGCCATAGTATGAAAGAATTTCTGCAGATTTTCCAGGATTTGTTTTATTTGATTTATTTCTAATTATGTCAGATTCTAGAATAGCTGCAATATCTACTACATTGGTATAAGAAAGAGAGAGATATGTAATCCAAAACTTTTGAAGTTTAGGAAAACCAATCAAATGTCAGCAATTGCAATTCCACTGCTTGGAACCAGTTCTCTCCAAACTGAAGGATAAATTAGTGATGAAGAGGTATGTCCAGAAAACAAAGAGAGAAGTTTTGAAGAATTATATTACTGGTGGTAGACATAGACAAACAAGCCAGGAAGACTGGTTAAAGATGCATCTTTAGGCGGGAAAGTTTTTGAAGGCTTCTAGACAGAGGACTAGGTTTCCAAAATTGGTGATAATTAGAGAAAAATGTTTTGCTCTGGTAATGATTCTTTTTCCAATATTGTTTTGGCTAAATTGTCAAATTAGTGTAAAAAAATAATGTTATAGATTAGAAATATTTTTTAAACTTACCCAGTTGCAGGACGGAAAATCAAAATCATACCAAAACATATTACTATATTAGCAAAGCACTGGTCCATGCCCCAGACGATTAATTCCACGTTTATGTTAATTTTTCCTCGCAAAAATTCATCACTATCTTAAGTTTTAATTTACAAACCGCATATAGTATCCAAATCATAATGTTTTACCAACAATTTTAAACTAAATTTACTAATTATCAAGACAAAATTATTAAAATTATCCTTTTAAGATCCCATTTTCCCATCTGATTCCCGTTCATTATGTTGTTTATGTTAATAGTCATTCGGCTTATTGTTTACAATATTGTATAACAATTTTTATCGGTGAATTACGGTCATTTCTCTGAGGAATCACGAACTCTAACTTAATCGGAGACATTCAACGTGAGATTTAATCGTATCGTTTGAAATTGGACGATTTTTCGAACTTGTATACAAAAGAGATTTTCACGTGAATTTGGCAAAACCGACGTGAACGTGGTGCTTCTAGATGGAGTTTTATGAAATGCGGATGCGTCAGAATACGCAAGCGTCACCTCGCTCAGACGCCAAGCGTCGGATGCTGACATCTCTAGGAGTCAATATGTTCTTAAATTCAATAAAGTTTCCGCGAATATCCTTTTTAAAATAGGAAATGGGTTGTGTGTACTAACATCGGCTAAGCTTAAATATGAATGAATCGGGTTTAAGTTCGCAAATTTTCCAATAAATTTATTTCAATTTAGTGCTGTTGGCGAGCTAAAGAAGTTGGTCTTGCTGGGAGCTATTAAAAGCAATTTCCTCTCAGCGAAATTCAAATCTTGCGTGAAGCATTAAATGATAAGGTAAATCAATATACTTTCCATCAGTCACGGGAAGAAAAGAGGAACTGTAACCGCAAAAATTGCTATTGAAATAAACTTTATTGGTTTTCCCGACACAATGAGGAAATACATTTTATTCGAAGTCGTAACAACGAAGCATAGAATATTCGTTGTTGCAGATCTACGGCAAGGTATGTCATGTATGAAATTAAATCCTGTCCGTCATATTTCGAAAAGAATATGTACATATGTACAGCATCTATTGTAAACGTATGGATGCTTTTATTGCAGAATAAATGTTTTCCCCCTACTCATGTATTATTTATAAGCAAAAAAAAAATCAATATTACATGGATATTTTTCGAGACCAAAATATTGGACTGTCAACCATTTACCGTACAATTAAGGAATGTGATGAAGGTTTACCAAGCAATCAACTTTTGGCAGAATTCTGACTAAAAATGGATTATGTATATAATTGAATATCGAAAGAGGAGGAAGTGTCCCAAACACACCGCAAACCAAGTAGAGAGGATCCTCAGATGCTGCCCAATATGAAGGCATCAACATTTTATTGCCAACAAAGTTAAATATTTTGCATTATCCAATTCGGAAATAGAGGCTACACGTCCAACACTACAAATTGTCCTGACAACCTAAAATTTAAACCAAAACCGAGATTTGCCAACAAGATTATGGTCTCTGGATGCAAACGTCTATATTCGCAAATCTCTATCTAAATTGATAAATTTCATTAATATTAATCATCCAAATGATGATGTAATATTCTGGCCGGATCTGGCTTCATGCCATTACGGTAGAATCACTCAGAACTGGTTAAGTGAACATAACCTGAATTATCTCCCTAAGGAAGACAATCCCCTCAACGTACCCCAGACGCGCCCCATTGGGGAGTCATGGGAACTACTGAGTAGGAAAGTTTATGACAAGACTCGAGAAGCCCAATATACCAGGAGATTCGAGAACTGGTTGTTGTCCAAAAAGTGATGGGATTGAAGCATCAGCTTCTAAAAACTTCTACGATAATTATAATTGTCAATTCCATTAATTACATTCGTTAGTTTAATAGCAAATTATCGAATAGCCAATTATCTTAAAAATATCTTATTTCTCAGAATAAATACGGTTTTAAATGACAGAAACGCTACTACCCCCTGAAATATCGAATAAATAAAGCTAATTGATACCTCATAAATATGGATGTAACTCGATATAGATACGTTATTTGCGGAATCAGAAGGAGCTTCTAACCAAATTAAATTTTGAATCTGTAAAGCTTGTATGTATTTATATAAATTATAGTTATGAAATATCTGTCTTGTTTAGATCTTTTTTCATCGTTAATTATACGATATTAAAGGAACATTTATCATAAAATGGTACGAAAAGTTTTATACAAATTTTTGGAAAGTTTAATGAAATTTTTATCGACTTCTTGCTTTTCTTTGCTTCCTTGGAAATTGAGCCTGCTCAGATTACGTTTATAATTGTTAAGGGAACTTCAACTTGTTATGATACTTTTTTTAATTATTGCGGTGAATTTACATAAAAAATGCTACATATTGTTTTTCAGATTCGTTTAAAATTTATTGGTGCTATAATATTTTGAATTAAATTGCGAATACAGCTTTCACAATCTCATGACTGCCAACAGGAAAGAGCTATAAACTTATATGTGATGTATGCAGCACTAAAATAGAGTGCACTAGATTGCTTACTTAAGTGATTTTAATGTTCTAACAAACTATATTGGGGCCTATTCTCTAAGCATTTTGTTAAAAATTAACAGGCTGTTAAATTTTAACAGACCAAATAACGGTGAATGGTATTCTGTATTTACATGTCTTGTTAATTTTTAACAAATAGGTGTTAAAATTATCTGTAGAACTGTTAATTTTAAAGGCTTGTAAGTATGTGCCTTTAAAAATTAACAACTGCTGTTACCGCAAAAAATGGCTGCCGCTGCAGGATATTTTGCAGTATTGATAAATAATGAAATTCAAAATGAGTATAGAAGGTAAATTAATTTTGTCTCTGATTAATACAACGGTAACCATTGTTTAACTTGCAGAAATCGTGTAAGATATATAAACAGAAATTTACGAGATGCAAGTAATCCATTTGAATTACCTGAATAAATTGAATAAATTTGTATATTGCCAACTTTTTATTTTCTTAAAAATAGACAACAAAAGAAAAACGAAAAGTTATTTATTCCGAAAATAATAAACTAAATTCTATTTTAATAATAAATAATGATAAACTCTATACATAAAAATAAATAAACAGTTAATTCGATTTCAATAATAAATAAAAGGGAAGTTCAAAGCATAAAAATAATAACAGCATTGATTTCAAGAATAAATAAACGATAACTCTATACAAAAACATAACACTTCATTAACAAATTTTATACAATAATGAGAAAAAAATGAAATTTCTCCTCGTTATTTATTGCCCAAGACATTAGCTAACTTTGATATAGCCCTAGCAATATTATTATTGCTGGTAGCTATGTTGTTGTTGCTCTGTATTAGGGCCTGGATATCTCCATAACCTGGAATAACATTCTCTTTATCGATTTTTTTTTCTTTGATTTTAATCGCGTACTATGGCCGGTATTGGAACTTGCACATGCTATAGGCTCATCGTGTTGTACAAGTACCACTGCTTTATAGATCGTGTGGGCCCCTCCATATTATTTAATTCTGTTTTTAATTGTTCCCACTACGGAAATTCACCTGGATGTATTAATTCTTTATATTGTTCTATAAAATTTATCATAGCCTCTATTTGTCGTTTGGAACATCGTTCGCGTTTTGCCATAGGGAAAATAAAAAATAAACGATGCGAAAGAAATAATAATACTGTATAAACGTTAACACCAATTTGAGGTTAAGGCACGTATTTGTGGTGAGTACTTATGTCAACATACATATGTTCATATGTACCAAATAAGTGCGATCATTTGTTCTAATCGCTGCTTCGTCGCGTAATCTTCGTTTATTTTCGGAATTTTTAACAACCTCCGTTAAAAGTTACTTTATAACAGCCCTGTTAAATTTTTAGTTACAGAATAACATTTTCCCCGTTTACTTTTAAAGGTGCTGTTATAAGTTAATTTTTAACATGACGTTATTTTTAACAGGATTTTTTACAGAATAGGCCCCATTGTCCCTTATATGTACATATATCAAATACTTCGTTAGAATAATCTTAGTTTGCATGATCTTGATAGTTACTCAGTTATCAAGAAGTCCAGATGTATAAGTAAGGTTCAACACAATTGTGTCAAGAGCATATGCTTCAGTATCAGCAGACTTTTACCAAGCCAAGATTAAAAACGGAACCATTGTGGCATATACTGCATGACCGATAAGAGTAGATAGGGCAACGCCGCCCAAGAAGGTCTCGCCTAGAACAAAATAATAAAAATATTGACAAAAAAAAATATTTTAAAAACTTAGTGAATGTTGAATACAATTTTTTCCTAAATCAAGTTAAAATATTCAACAAATTAACCATTGAGACTTACATTAATAACCATGTGTGGGAAAAGAACAAAGCACTCTGATTCTTTTGATAAGGTTTATGCCTAATGGGGTAGTACTGATCTGACAGTAAAACAGAGAAGAGTGGTACAAAATCCGTAAAAAATTAGAGTCAGCATCTAAAACGGGTTGTACAGAAGGTAGGCGACTTTGTCAAAATAATTTCAGGAATTCGACATTATCCAATTAGCAACAGACGTGAAATAATAATAATAATAATAATTTTTTAAGACAAACGAATCCCTTGAGCAGGTAGGCAGCTGGATGCATGAGAGCCGACTGGAACTAGCTCCCCAGAAGACAGAGGCAGTGATCTTAAAGGGCCCACGAGGAAAGTTGAAATCCTCCTTCGACTTGGCTGGCACTCAAATAACCCCCAAGCGCGAGCTGAAGTATCTGGGTGTGGTTCTAAACCATAGACTGACTTTTAGCCCCCACATCAAGTACCTACACGAGAAGATAGTAGTAACCCAGGCAGCACTAACAAGAATCATGCCAAACATCGGAGGACCAGGGACCAGGGCGAGAGAGATGTTGCACGGGGCTTCCAGTCACAGACGCTCATTCGCGTGACCAGTGCTTATCGGACCGTGGCAGCTAGTACTGTCCAGGTGTTGGCGGGGGTTCCTCCCATGCATCTGCTGGCACAAGAACAGTGCAGGCTCTTCCGAACGAAGAAAGAGGATATTGACCTGAGGAGACCGAAAGAGAGGGAGTACATTCTGAAAAAGTGGCAGAAAATCTGGACTAACTGTGAGACGTCAGCTTGGACCAAGACCTTGATTCCGAACCTAGAACCTTCGGTGATGAGCAGTGTCAGGAAAGCGAACTACTACCTTACGCAATTCCTGTCAGGGCAACGGCAGGGAACGTAAGCTTCAAATGGTTGATCGCCATTTATCGCAGATCCTCTTGGATTTTGAACATCTTTGGACGTATACCAAGAAGTTCAAAAGAAAACGTAAAGACCTTGCAAAAAATGGGGTCAAAATCAGGATGTGAGTAGTAAACATTATGATGGGCTGTCATGCGAATTAGAGAAGGATAATCTGATTTACTTAGAAAATATTATCAGACAGGAAAGTATCCAAAGAGATCTATGGGGAAACGTTAAGAAACAACGAAAAACAGAAAAACTATACATTTTTTAGGGTGCCAATTGCAGATGCTGCTTAAGTTGTTAATTTGTATTTCTTGCCACACAACAAAATACATTTTATTAAAGAAAACTTTATTTTTTTAGAGACGTCTTAGCCTTCTGATTACGGCTCTGAAGAAATTAGATTAAATAGCAATGGATCGATCAGATATTTATTGAGGATTTATTCTCTTCACTGTAGCGATACCCTCAACTAATTTCTGACGAAACCCAGTATTTTCTTA
>SMLS01058954.1:0-13359 GCA_004785975.1 Popillia japonica
TTTATGACATTGAGGAGCAAAGTTTTAGTATTATCGACATAATTATAATGAGATAGTACGGGTGCAATAAATCTCCAAAAATATAGGTATAGTGCATGTTAACAAAATGTAATAATACTAATTAGAATCTAAAAGATTTTCGCAGAAAGTAAATCTATTTGTCAAAGTTTTACGTGGTTTTACCATGATGTAATCTGATTTCTTATTAAACTTGTAAGTTATGTATGGTTGGTATAAAAAATATAAAGTGATTATAAACCACCATATTGCTTCTGTTATACAACCTACTACTTAATAGTAGTACAATACTGAATCAACTACATGTCCTTGTAATTTATCTTAAATATTTTATCGCAAGTTCAAATCTTTATTTCCATTAATAAATCATGAGTATCTCTGAATCATCCCTCTTAAAACAATTCATCAATAACTCAATCAATTTACTATCTAGATTAGGATTCTTTATCCCAATCATAAGATAATCATAGGATTGCTTTAGCAAAACTTTTCCAAATAAATACAACTTCATGGTTGTATTAATAGTGCAACGGATAGGATTACATTATATTAAAATAGAGATCTTTATTATACACGTGACTAATAAGTGCCCTTACGTTTTCTTCGCCTCGAAATAGTAACGCTGGAAAATGGCCAACTGCACAGAACAGGTTCTTTCACAAACTCGCAAACTAATTAATTTACGAATGAATATTTTCGGATTTTAAATATTTATGTATCTTTCCCGGGTTTATTTACGATCAATTTGTATAAAATTTCAACACACACTTATATCTTTTTTGTATTTAATATGTTATTATGTAATGTTAAACGCAGGAGAAGTAGTAGAGTTGTTTCGGTGTTTTCTCGAAAACCGAACACGATGAGTTTGGACCGTTTGTCATTAATTACATCACTTAGACTTAAATTACTTCCTGACATATATTTTACCACCATCTGTAGTATAAATAGTACATGCATGTTATATGTGTTGCCCCACATTGATTGTGTGGGATATAGTGGAAGCACTCGGTCAAATTTGTAAAAAAAGTGGAGTAGATACATAATATATATGTATGCGAATAATTTAATCCAACAGAAACATATCATAAACGAAGATAAATAAATTACCCTGGAATAACAAATGAGTAGCTGTAATGAATCTTAAATTACCGAGTAAATAGAAGATGAGAAGAAATGTACTACTTTTTCAAATTATCATGATTTATTAACGTTTTAGCTTCCTGTATTGTCGTCATTACTTGCATAATTTATTCCTCTAGATTTCCCGGAAGAGCTTTTAAGTAAATATTTGAATTATTGTGAGTCACTAGTTTGATAATTTACGTTAATATTGAGTTCATGATAAACAGCACCTCTTAAGGAGTAGCTACCGTAAAGTGGAATATATGACTCAGATTTGACATGTTTTACTTTCATTCTATAAAATTATTGGACTTACAATTCGAGATAAAAATATAACTTCGAAGAATAATGCACTACCATACGATCATTTAAATTTACCCTGGTGTCAAATTAGAAGAATTTAGGGGGAGGGGGCGATTTCAAAATTTTCCAAATAATATGACAGTTTGACAATTATTGGTTTAAGAGGCACTGGCTAAATTCTGAGAAACAAAATCTGTGGCCCGAAAACTAAGTGCTGGTAGACCTGGGTAGACCACAAAAGCGGACAGTTGAAAATATAATATGTAGATGTTGAGGAACGAATAACCCAATCACCGAAGAAATCGTGCTTTCATAACAAACACAACTGTCATTATGGGACCTGCAAGAGAATTCTTAAAAAGATCTACAAAAATTTCCATACAAATTTCAATGCGTGCAAGAGCTTTTACCAATAGATTGATCATTTACGTAACCAGATTCAATTACTGTCAGTGGCTCTTACGTACGATTAATAACAATGACGTTCCATCCAGATGAAATTGTTGAAACCCCTTGCATTCACGAAAAATAGGCGTTTGGCTTACTGTTTTTCATAGATAGATTATTGATCCAACATTCATTTATCCACATCTAAAAAATAGAGTATTTACGAAGCACCTTCATACAATTGAAGAACCTACTGAAGCTATCCGAAATGTCTGCATGGAAATTACACCACATTAAGAGATGCTTCCAATAGCATGAGAGGAAGAGGGGCGTTATGTACTTATAGAAAATGGAAGAGGTGACTTTGAGCATTTATTGTTGCTGTTTTATTGAACTTTTAATTTTTTTAACTGAAACGTTCGTATGTAGTTACTTATTTGTCAAAATGACAAAACCTAATCCGTCATCATCAGTACAACATAACCTGTATCACACACGCTGCAAAATAAGTCACTTACCTTGTACTACCGACTTAAGTTTAAAACAGAAAAAAAAATATTGCTTTCTATTAGAGGGTGGAAATATGTATATGATCACATTGTATTATTATTATATGCTATCCTATTATAAACTTTTGTCATAAATTACAGGTATGTATTGGGTGTAAACTGGTAATTTTTTAAGTGTGGCATTCTTCGTAATTATTCTGTTACTTGTCTTTCTACAGTCTTCTTCTGTTAGACTGTTTTTTTAAATTAGATACTGTTAAAATATATCGGAATCTATGCCTGTCAATAACAAAACTAATTATAACTGCTGAACTTGAAATAACACGCAATATAATCCAAATTTGTGTGTTTTTATGTGAAAGTACGTTATAAAAGTAATTATTATGCCTGTATACATACACGAAACAAAACATAAATTAACACTGTATTAACCAATCGATTATGCAATTATTACATAGCAGGAAGGCATAGATAATGCAATTATACTAACTTTATTATTCATTATCGCTCGCATGCACATTATGCACACATGGATATCGTTTTTCGACTCCCCCATATTCAATTTGGCGACATGTTTCGAACGTCTCTTCATACTAGGGCTGCTGTGCGACATATCCAGGGGCGGTCTGATGTAACCGTTCTGTTTTTCGCTTGTTGTTGTTGAATTCAGACCGGGTTGCGGATTCAGCCGTTCTTCTGATTCCGTAAGTGTCTCCGCTATACGTTGTTCGTGCCTCATCATACCCAGTCGAAAGCTCAAGTAGTCTATCAGTACGTCCAGGCCCATATTTTCCTCGTTTAGAAACTCGCGTACCCATCTATCACAAAGAAAAGAAAACAATGTAGAAATATATTACATACAGATATGAGGATTTATAATTTCTATTTCAAAATATGGGATAGGAGAGAAAAAGATTCGTTTTATGTTCTTTGTTTCCTCAAATTAGAATATTTACATAGCTAAAAAAATCTAAATGATTCGCGTTTAATTCAAATTACACATGTTTCAGAGAAGGTTTATCAGTTTTTAGATTCTTTATTAGTGCAGTGTTATCTGCTACAATAGATCACTGAGGGCTCTTTTGTTTATTTTAAAATGAATCGTTTCCTTAAATTATCTTTTATGTTTAACTTCCATTTTCATATTTTCAAAACCATATTTGTATGTGTATTTCGATAAGACATTGTGGTTTCCTGCGGTTCAGACTGACCCAGACAGTTCCTACATATATCACATTCAGTAGTTCGTATATGTTCTCTTGATATGAAAGATTCGAAAAAAGAAAAAGTATATTTCAGTTATTTCGTTTGTGGGTAATTATGGCATTGATTAGAACAAGAGGGGGCATATGCTGTGACAACATATTGTTGAGTGGGTTTTGTGGTGTTTTGTTTGTCGGTTTATTATATTGATATTAATTGTCGAGTATTTCTTTAAGCGCGTTCTTACTGCAAGTAACCACGCCAGATAATACAATTGTTTTATTTATTATATGTACGTGCTTAACCAACGATAGAGCCAATTATTATTAAAAATATGTACTTATACATATAGAAGGTTATATACTTAAACATCTGGAGAATAATTTAAATTCCTCGAATGGATCAACTTTACACCTGTTGGAGCTTGGTCCTTTTGTTTCTGATATCTTACACATAATCAAGTCATCCAAGCATTTCATCTGTGCTCTCTGGCAGATAAAACTGTCTAACAGCATTTTTTTCTGCCACTCCATAGTGGTCATAAAATACAACCGCTGGAGTCCTCTGAAGACGGCTCAGTGGAGGTAGAGCAATGGATGGCGATTCAGAACGGACTTGCAGCGGCTCAATTACGCATCAGCGCTAGATTTTTTTAGATGAGAAAGGGAGGTTAGGTTATGGGTTTCAAGCAGCTGCAACTTTCTGAAACTATGTCAAATAACTCTAAAGAAGTAGAAGAAACGTATCTTCCAATTTTTTAATCTGTGGCGGTGCAACTACAGTGGATTCCAAGCTGTATTGTCTGTACTGCTTGTCGGACTACCACGGCAGTGCTTGTTGTATAACATAATATGAGTAAATAAAATTTTGTAAATTTGAATACAATAATAATAAGTCACCGTACCGCTCCGGGGAACCGATGATGGACTGGCGCACCACAATCGCCGTAGCCAACATTCGAATTCCCTATCACAGGTTTCCGAACAATCAACTCCTTTGACCATTGAGCTTGAATTAAAAGCGACTTTAGTGGCAATATCGTAAGCTTATATGACAAAAAAAGTGAAAACGCTTCCCAATCTAATTATTTCAAACACGTACATAATTGATTTGATTTAGATAAAAAAAGTTTTACTACTACGATCAACACCAAAATGGCAGAAACTTCAATTGCCCCAGAAAATTTATTTTGAAGGAAATGTTGGTAGACGGGTCAAGGTTCCTAAAATTCGCTTGAATGTTGTTGGACAAGACGTTCAATTTAGCAATTTGAGTGATTTTTCCATGAATTTCGGACAATATCCTAACTCCGTATTAGCTAATGCCAAGCCTCCTTCCCTATTAACCCAAGCATTACGAAGAACTAGAAGGAAAAATTCGGATTTTCAATTGTTGCTGCTAACCACATTTTTTTTTAGTTTTAGTTGTTTAGTTTAAGATATTATTGGCATAGCCAAGAGAAATCTAACTAGGACTATCATACTCGGAACAGGCAAACGATGGAGGAACCCTAAAAAGGCCGCAAGATTTTCCAGAAAATTAAAATCTTTATTTTGATAGATCTCCCGGAAATATAAAAAAATGTGTGCTTCAAGTTTTACAATTATTACACAGACACTAGTTTCTCGTATTAAAATATCCAAGATTTATGCAACCAATAATGCTACGTTGTGTAATTCCGCATTTCATTCTCATTTATGTTTTCCAGTTTTCAAGAACTTATACTCACTCTATGTGGTTGGTCCTCAACGAAATTTCCAGATCTCTCAATACTTGCGTCGACGTTGAATCACCGACCATTTTGCGCTTCTGTAATTTAAATTAAGACGGCTAGAATTAATAACAGCATTATTTTCAAGGATGGTAATCATTATGAATCATCGCTGGTAGATATTAAAGGATGTTTATATGTAAATAGACGCAGTAATTTTTTTCAATACGCTTATTACGACTAAATTATTCCAGCGTGCACTTGGTAAGCTCGTGTGATTTATATGAAATTTTATATTCAACAGAACATGTAGGATAAAACCACTTTCTTTTAACGCATAATAATGGCTTAAGAGGTTGTATAGGTATGAGTTACATTGCTCAGTTAATTGAAATTGGAGTAGTTTTAAAAATTGATGGTTTGTAGCATAATTAATTTATAGTTACATTTACATAAATGAATACGTAATTTATTTATTTAAAACACAAGTTGAAAAATTTGAATTTGTTCAGCGAAAATATTTCTACTCGTAGGTAGTCAGAATTGTGACTTTTAAAACTACATACTAGGTACTACATACTATATAAATGTGAAAATAGTAATGTTTGTTTGAAATCCTAAATGGTAGTGCACCTGGGTAATGCAGGAATGTCAAGGAAGCATACATTCCACAAACTGTTCGTGACACATTTTTCAACAAATATGCCATAATATAATTCATAGTGTGATGATGCATTGAATTTACAAATAGTATAGATTCAAAAAGAATTAAATTCCCAGTAGATATTGCTTAATATTTATCGTAGTCGCTATTTTCTGCCAATTGTTTAGTTTGTATTTATAAGAAATTGTAAATCCATCGGGTACAAAGTAAATAAATGAATGAATTGAGTGATTCAAATACGATACGATAAACGTAAAAGCTATAAATAAGTCGCACTTCAAACAGTATTTGTTGTAATATAAATATTCCGAGCAAAACATTGCAAATGACGTCATTGAAGATAGCAATGTCATACATATATGATTCTTGATTGCTAATAATTCCATTAAAGATTAAAAAAATTGTTTTTATCTACTATGTTTTATTAATGCTGCCTAACCTATTACTTTATATACTGTTTTATACTAGTAGTTTAGAGTTAAGCTCAATCAAGATTTCTTTATTCTTTATTATAATTTAATTGTCAGTTGGTTATAACTACCGTTTTAATAATAAAAGATAAACTGGGCCACCTGAGCAATGGTATGCTGAATAATGAACTAATCACATTAAATTGGAAATATATTATGGTAAGGCAGTTGTCACACTCATAAAACTGGGCCGCAGATACAAAACAAAGTCATTTTGAATGCAATTAAATCATTTATTTAATTTTATTACTCGAACTGTTCAGCATCAACCCCAACTTAGACGTAACCAAAAAAGCAGCAGACAAATATCTTGCATGTATTGCTAAAATTAGCCGAAAAATTACTTGAATCAAAGCAAGCAGTAGTAACAAGAATAATAAATCAATGTCCTCTCTTAACCTTTTTATCAATTAGGTATACCACACGTTCGGTGTAGTTTATAAAATAAAATCATTTCTAGGTCATTGCGTAGAACAATATCAACCGTTTTGGTGCAGGAAGTCAAAAGTAGTCACAGCTTACACAGATTAATTAGCCAATAATAAACAATCTTAGACTGGAATAAGAATTAATTGGAAGAGAGAAAAAAAAGAGGATGAGAATCATGTGTTGTTTTCAATATTTTGAGTACATGTAAATTCGTTTGTTATGGCTTACAATATCCTCCTAAGTTTTCATTAACAATAGTCCGTTATATAATTAAAATTGTAAATTAAACAAAAACTGGAAAATTAGTCAATTATACATCTATGGAAAAATGTGTGGAGCACTTTAAACTTTGCTCTAGATTCTAAATGTTATACAGGAAAATTAAAAGCGAACGAGTATATATTTTTAAGAAATTTTTAAATATTTTATGGCACCTGTTCATCCTTTGGTTACTACACGAACGCTTATGGGCATACTGTCCATAAGTTTCTTACACAAGCTGACGAGAATTTTTTGCGATTCTTCAAAAATTATCTCCTTTAGTTCAATAGGCGCTCCATAAATTTTTCCATAGCTGTATGTTCAATTTATCTATTTCCACAAAACATAAATTGCTTAATTCACTTGTCTGGTGTTTATTAGTATGTATAGCTATTATATTAGCGTAATATGTTTTTTTTTGTGATATTTTATTATTGTATTAAGCAAACTTGACTACATTATACAGACAACTGTCTCTGTACACTTTCGAAAAGTAATAAATACGCAGCAGAAATTATCACCATTAATTGTTTCTAAACAAGTGTTATATAATTTATACATACCCGATGACTTCTTGAAGCTTTTGGATCCAAGTATGTCCGCAATTTATTTAAATAATACGAAGGTGGATCTTTCGCATGTACCATTTCCTGAAATAAAAACAAAACACTAAATATGTATACATATATTGAAAATTTCTGTAAAAATTAAAAAATCTACAATCTCGCAAGACAACGGATTCATGGCACTTCCTTCCTTTGAGACGCATTCAGTTGTACGATAAAGATTGCCGCTTCCTATTAACATAAATTCGTATATCGTTTCCATTTTTAGTGCGGATATCGCATAAATTTAATGCGGAGAAGAATGTTAATGTGATAAACAATGGGTACAAGCAAGTGGTCAGCTTTTATCTTAGATCAGCGGTTTGCAGGTGATGGCCAATATAATAAACTGTTTAAAAAGTAAACTATTGAGTTTATCACAATTTTTTTTGGAAAAATGATAAATTTTAGTTGAATATACGTAAATTGGTTTAGTAGCGGTGGCATTATTCCTCTCTGTTCTGCTACGATAAAGCGAATTCAATTTTCATTTGTTATAACCCAAGATTATAATTGTATAACACCCTCCTGGCATATTTCCAAATAATACCGGTTTTCTGAATGTATACTACATTATTGCGAAAGGGGATAAAATCTATGTATATTTTCTTCGGGCGCTACCGATTGTAAATATCGATTTTGTGTCAAATTTGCTCGTAAAATTGTCATATCAATCTTCGGAAGTTGACCGGCATATTTCCTATCACATAATATCCAAACCCAAAAGTTCTAATACATACATGTAGGTATATATCGCAAAAAATAAGCTTGAAATATTTGAAATTGAGGAATTACTTCAACGTTATACCAGAACAGATTTAGAAACAGGTGTTTCGTAATTAATATTCGTATTATCATTCCGATTATTAAACTACATGTAGGAAATCTGTTTTATCTGTAGAAGTTTGTACACTATATAACGGATTAAAAGCGGATATCTATCTATCGCCAGTAGTAAACATGCGAAAGCAAAATGAGAACCTGCCCAGAATTTAAAGTTGTATAGGCTATAGAAAAACATGAAACGAATCTTTTATAGAACTCAAATTTTGAATAAGTACTAGTAACTTAAGAAAGTAAAGAAACTTACAATTACCAGCAGCGTGATCAGATAAACTCGCAATATTTCAAAAACCAAGACTTACGAAACTATAGAAAGACTGAGAAGGGTTTTGTTGAAAAGCTTGATAAATGAAATACCTTAATATCTAGAAAATACATCTAAAGAAAGAAGTAGTAGTTTCCATATACAAACGTATTGAAATTGCTCGACCTTTCCTTTTTTTGGGTGTACGTTAGAAGTTCTGTTACGCAATGATAGAAGTATTGTATATGAAAGCAAAAAAATAGATGATATTGTCTAGTTGGGACATTTGTTTGGAAGAGAAATTTTTAGTTTGGAGAAGCAGAGCTTACTCTCAAAATAGTAATAAAAAAGGAATAAAAAAATCAAGGCTTTAAACGAATAACTTTTTAACTCATGTCGTGAGAGTATTGAGGATGGATAAGAATTTGGATTGATATTTGGGCTATTTCCATCGGTTGAGGAGCTTAAATATATATAAAGGAATATTCCGACGTTTCGGCGAAAGGTCTATTGTAGTCTTCAGGGTAGCTCTGAAAAGAATTGTTTGTCGTTAGCATGCTCAGTTGTAGCACTATTGTGTTGTGTCGTAGGTGTGTGTCCTCCTATATAAGTGCTAGGTTCAGAAACCTTTTTTTCTGCATGCCCAGGGGGATTCCGCAAGATGACCGTGGCTGTGGCTGTTGGTTCGGTCAATCTTTGTTAGGATTTTCCCCTGAAATTCGCATGTATGTATGTGTTATGGTCTGCGATTGCTTAAGCTATTTTTTAGTAATGGCAGCCACATATCTTAAACCTGTACGCTTGGTGTGCTTAAGGCATTAGGTTTTTTTCTTTTTATGCGATGCTCCTTTTTGTGGAGTGTTGTTTGGTCCCATTGAATCATATGGTAACTCTGTCCACGTGTGTTCGTTCTGCCAGTTGGGATGCGCATGTATCCCCTTGCCTGACTAGATGTTGGTGTTCTTTAGTTCTAACTTCTGTAGTATTCTGTGCATGTTTCTCCGATGTAGTTTCTACCACATTCACGAGGACTGTTGTGCACACAGTTTGTGTTCTTTGGTTTTTGTGCTCAAGTTTTTTTCAATTAACTTCTTAATCTGTTCGCAATCTGATAGTTTTCATAAACTTAAATTTTATTTAATGGCAAAGCAAGAAATGTAAGAGACTTTAAAAACCAGCATCTACCACCTTCTCTCCCGGAAGTCTAATCAGTTGATGGGCAAAAATCTCATTAACATTAACAAATAATAAATATGTAGATTACTATTAAATGATAATGTGTTTTATCCTATTATGTAATCACCAGTGCACATTAATTGAAGTCAACTCAGATTCTTATAGGAACAGAACAAGAAAAGAAAGTCTTAACGACGGCTAACATAGTGGAATGTTTTGCAAAAGTATACAAAGATGTAGGTATTTATCGCCATAGCCATTATCAGTTTATTTTTAATTTTTTTCTATAAAAACATTTTATAAAACATAACCCACAAGAAGGTCGCTTGAGTTCTCTAAAGCAAACAGCAATAAATTTCCATTAATACCTGTGACGCATTGTGGTAGTATTACCGAAAAAGTTTGATTATGTAGTGCAGGAGTTGAATATTACAGGTACTTTGAAGGTTATTATATTGGTATAATCTAAATGAAATATCCACTACATTACAAACAAATGGTCTAAACATAATGCAAAAATAAAAGTATCAACATTTGTGTTCAAACTTTTGCACCACCATGTATATAACAATCGTACCAAAGTTTCTAACAATAAAGAATCCGGTTTCATTCTTAGATTACAAAGAATGTTAATAATCAACACCTAAGAAATAAATGAGAAATTGTTCAATTCATGTTAAACATTGATTAACCCAATTAGTTAAATCTATCTCTGTAGGTTTCAAAGCATAGCATGCCGGACAAGGTCATCATACTGTATTTAAAGTAAGTAAAGGATGAATCATTACTAATAATAGTGCCACGAAACAAGTTTAATTGTCTGCACGCTTTAACTAAATACTGGGGAAAAATGCTTTTCGATGATAGTTGACAAATCGTAACAACCTTTGGAACCCCGCTTGAAAAAGAAAAATAAAAGATTGGTTAGTGGAGTTTAATCGCAGAACACGACAGTAAAGTGTCATAACATACAGAGAAAAAAAACGGAACAAACCGTTCCTTTGTGCTCGGCTGACCTCCGACATCGAGAAATACGATACGGATATTTATGTAGTGATTATCGTTATTTCTCAAGAGTTTCGATTACCCACAGGTCTAACAGCAATTATTTATCAAGCATTACGTTATGGGTAAACCTCAGTGCTTGTTATATCGAATCGATTCGTTAGAACTCGGTTGCAAAATTGGTTTTTGTTTTAATAACGGGGCTCTTGCAATGAATAAATATTGCTTACGATAAAGTAAAAGTTGCATTTTTTGGTTCAATTACGGATTTTAATTGGTTTTAAAATTAATAAACTCAGAAAATTATCAACTACAAATACGGAATATAAGTTTTCACAGTGCGGAACAAATACAGATCAGAAACAAGTCTACCACAAGGTAGGTATTGTACCAATTTCATATATGTAAAAGTTTTCCAATAAGAACAATATGATTTTGAAATGAAATAAAATAGAAATGATTTCAGATATAACCACAGTTTTTATATTATCTTAAAGGACAATCGATACCGTTTATATTTTGAATAGCACTTCGTTTCAACGTCCACCTTGGCTTCCTGTACACGAGTGAATTCGACGAATCCAATTTTCATCCAATTTTCTACGACTTTGTGCAATGAATCGAGCGTAATCTCACGAACGCAGCGTTCAATGTTCAATATTAAAGCATCAAATGTTTGTGGCCTGTTTGCATAAACCTTAGATTTTAAATAACCGCACAAAAAGTAATCTAAAGGAAAAAGATGGCAGCTTCTTGGAGGCCCGGGAACAGTTGAATTCCTTGAAATTACTCTTTCTCCAAACTTTTCTTGCAGAATGGCGATAGTTTCATGAGCAGTGTAACATGTAGCGCCGTCTTTCTGGAACCACATATCTTCCAAATCAAGCGCATCCAAATTTGGTCATAAAAAAATTGTCAACATCTGTCGGTATCGTTCACTATTTACTGTAACTGAATCTCCAACTTCATTTTGAAAAAAAATGGTGCAACAATACCACCATACCAAACAGTTACCTTCAGGGGATGCCAAAGGTTCTCGTGAATCTGTTGTGGATCGTTTTCACACCAAAAACGGCAATTATGCTTACTTATGTATCCATTTAACCAAAAATTAGCCTCATCTGAAAAGATATTTTTTTCCGCAAAATTGCGATCCCTTTCAAGTCCTTCTAAACTCCAAGCAGCAAATTTGCGGCGCCAACGATGGTCCAGTGGCTTAAAAGTTTTTGGATCAAAACAATCTTATACGGGTGTAACTTTAAATCTTTTTGCAAAATTCGCCAAGTTGTTGTTCTTTTAAGTCCTAACTCTTTAGGAGAACTCACAACGAGTTGATAAATTTGGATCTTCTGCAACAGTAGCTCTTACAGCAGCAATAATCTCAACAATTCTGGATTTCGGCATCTTACTGGTATTTTTACACCGTAAAGAGTAAAATTACTTTCAAATTTTTTAACGATGCGACGAATTACAAGCTGAGAAGGGCGATTATTTAGACCAAAGTTTTCGCAAAGTGCGCAAAAAGTTTTCACGTAAGAACGACGATTTTCGTAAAATTTTAGGACAAAAACTAAACGTTCTTGGAGCCAGTATTTAGCCATAATAATGAGTTTAGTGAACATTAAATGACAACTAGTGACGGGTATAACCTTATTCTCATGGTTACTACATCCTTACAAAATCATATCATTCTTATTGGAAAATCCAGCATTTGTCCACTCTCAAATCTCATTTCAATCATCAAATTACTGCATGATTATTGCATAAACTCTGTCTGCCATTGTATGTTGTACTGTAAACATTAACTAAATAGATTGAGCCATAGGTATGCAATTTTTGCAAGTTCCTCTTTGGATCATTTAGTGTATACGTTATCTGCATATTACAAACGCCTTTTTTTCGTGTACAGACAATGCTTGCGGTTTTGTAGATAAACTAGGGCTGTTAGTGTTCTTGAAGTGGATTCAGTCTTATTTTGTCAAGTACATTTCACTAAATGTCTTTTTGAATAACTAGCTGAGCTCAAGAAATTTTTCTTCACTGCCCTTTGCATTTTTTGTCGGATATAAATAAATTATTCTTACTCAAAATTGTTTTGTATAAATACCAACATCATACAGTTATTTGAAAACGTAAAAATGTATGTCATATTGTGCAAACATACTGTATATTAGTGTCTGTGTTTACGTTCCCGTAAATTCAGACATCCAAACAATTCAGATTCTTTATCGGCCAATAAACAATTTAAATCTAACAAAGCGTAAATGTTTTAATTGTATAATAGTTTCCGTTGGTAAAATGTCATTTTAATATGTACGCAAATAAAATCCCCAATCAAAAACCGGATGACACACAAAGCGTTACTTTTTCGAGATTACTTTGTATGCGATGTGGGTCTCACCGGGG
>SMLS01058955.1:0-22536 GCA_004785975.1 Popillia japonica
TTTTTATATAAATATTTGTATGTACCGGCCGTCACCAATAAATGAATTTTTTAGTAAACATTGATATATTTTAATCAAATTCAATAAAAATATCAGTAAGATAAATGGATTACTCAAAGTAGCACAAGCAATAAATGTACCTAGAAGTATTTTTCCTTTTCTGTTTACAACATTCTCTAAAGTTTATTTTTCTGTTTCACCAAATTATAGCAGGTAAGAGTAGGTAGGTATAAAGCTAAAACATTTTTTTAAATTCTGGAGTGATCGAGAGCAGGCACAGCCTTAAGGAACCCTATGAACTGGAGCAGTAAGCTGTCTTACCAGAATCAGAAATATAATCTACATATGGTCTAAGGTGTCCCATTTTCTACAGGAAAGGAATCATACTAGTAAAATAATCTTTAAACGGACACACAAAAAACTAGCTCTCGTTGTCCTGCAACTTCATACGATCTGACTGTGAAAAACACAGTCAAACTGATTTCTCTAGGGCTCCGAGGAATTTTAGTTTCGAAGAAAAACAAAACGATAAACAGGCCACAAATGTTATGGTTTTATGTGGTTAGTATCCGGGTACAGATTCTCAATCAGGGCATAAATAGGATGCTAAGTCAAGAGCACTGTGACGATTGGTGAAGTATTAACAGAGCTTGCAGAAGCCTTTTACAGACCATTCAGCTGTGTGACACAGGTTACTGGTGTAATAATCGGGCACTTCCACCGAAAAGAGAAGGTGCCCAACGAAGGTGTTATACCTGATCTCTCATGCGAAGGTTGTCAAGAGGATACCCAAGTACTTTTTCACGTACTATGCATTCCGAGGTAGCACCCCGTCAAATAGTAGTAGCAAGTAGTATAAGAGTGCCTTCCATTTACTACTAATTACATTATTAACAATTAAGTGTGCCCTTAAGACTCTATATGCTATCAAATTTGATTCCCAAGTGATACTGAATTGTCACAGGATGCTGAAACATCACAAAGTCACGTTGAGATGGATACCACTTGGATTAATGGAAATGAACTTGCTGAAAGGTTACGGCAGCCAGTGAACGACCATTCACAGGACCAGCATCAACGTGTGGGAGTTCCTATGGTTGCATTAAAGCTTTCATCAGAACTCAGCACGTTGCCACACACCGCTCCCGTTAGGAGGGACTTAACGGCATGAAATATTGTATAATCCGTGATATTCATCTGTCTCAGGACAGACTTCGTAAAGCTGTCTCTATGAGCAGACCCAGGCTAAGCAACTCTCTCCAGTATAGAAACTGTTGTAGCGCCCATCTTCGTGCTAATTGCCCCGTACGGGATACGGGATGCGCGAGATAGACGAATCCAGACTGACAAACGAACTCTCGACCAACTTTTTTTTACAAGTGCAATCGAGTCGAGAGGACTAAAACGACATGGGAGCACGATAGGTCCTTTGATGGAGCGACCGTGCAGGGTTACCCGCCTGTGGCGAAAAAACACGTTGAGGACAGCGTCGAAAGTGTTGTCCTTTTTGTTGAGTTAGCAGCGAGAAAATGTTCCTCAAATGATGCGATGATGCAGGATCATCCGCTATTTTAAAAGCATGCGATTTCACGGACTGGATAGGACTTATATTATATGAGGAAATTCCAATTCAAGGAAGAATAATTGTTCAAAAGTTACACAAAAAGGAATGAGATGTACCTAGAGTCCAAAGATACGGTTTCGGATGTTATAATGACCATTCAAAACCATGTGGACGCAAGATTTCTTGTTGACTTTTAACTAAATGTTCTAAAACCCGATGCAGTAGAAAAAGATGCATCTATGGATCTTCGATGGCGCATTTTAATTTTGTACATAGGCACAGGATTATAAGATACACAAAAAAGTACAGTAACATACAGGGTATTATTACATGTCAGGTGGCCACATCTACTTGCATGGAATTACATCTCAACTAGTAGTACTGTAAAATAGAATAAATTTGTCGAAATTGGTCAGTTTTAAACATTTTGTTTAGTTGTTGGTCATCTACATATATCACTACCACCAACTTCACGATAATTCAAGAAACTATTAATATTCTAATATATAAGAAATTAAATACGTTTCGTTGGTTCAACAATACGTGTGCACCACGCGAACTTGTAAATTATTTTCTCCAGGAGGATCACGGAGAACTTATACTGTAAAGGGTATTGAGAAACTTCTAAAGTTCATTAGTGTATTTCTAAAAATTGCTATCATTTTTTGCTTCTAGCTTACCAAAAAAGTAGGTACATAGTTCTGTTGGTATTCCGTTTTGAAAAGAAAGCGTTTGCGACGATTTCAATAAAGCAATTCTTTTTGCTTTTCAAATACTGCACTTATTTTGCAGATGTTTCTCTTTACCTAAAAGCTATCTTGGAATTAATTATCCTAGAAACCATTATTCCAATTCAATGTAATACTAACGTAAGCATATATAGAACGTATCCGTTTAAAAATACGGAAATCATTACCCTATAAAGTATCCGTTGCATTGCATCGTTTGTGAAAATGTGTATACAAATTAGCTTTGCAATAAACGCATACATAATACTTATTCGAGCGGATATTGCACAATATTGTAAATTAAAGTGCTTGAGAATATCAGTTCTTTAAATGGTACGAGAGCGTAGGCTCTTAATGATTTCTATAAATATTGATGACTTGTAAGAAGTTGAACCTGGCTGATCAATTAATCTGTAAATAATCTTACTACATACTTCACATCTTTTACTTCATTACCAACCTTTCACATTCAGATTTATTTTATTTTTTCATTTTTATCAATTTACAATCTGTTTTAAGGCTGCATAAAATAATTGTTAAGTGCATGGGTATCATATTGTAAAACTATTTGCTCACTATCGCAGCTGATGTTCACACGTTCAAAAATAGAGGAATACAAACCTGTTTTTTTGTAAAGAATACATTGTTAGCAGCTAGAAACGTCGTGTATTATTATTATTACTACGTATTGTTGTTTGACCACAGTTATTTCTTCCGCTAATTGTAACATTGCAAAGGGTTAGGTACCACAAGTAAACTACTAAGCCGTTGGTTTTATCGTTTTATCTCTGCGAATTATTTGTCTCTTTCTGTTAAAAAGAAACTATTTAAACCTCTGGACATAAAACTCATCAAATGAAGGCAATATTTCATAACAGGAATCGGAAAAAAATTTAGACACATACATGACTTAAACTTGAATCACTTTACTTAAAAAAACATGAGTAGACAGAAAAAATCAATCTACCCACATTTCTACCAAAGGAACTAGAAAATTTTTGGAACTAATAATTAAACAATATGCAAACAGTATGTGTATCAATTCTATTGCGCTCTCGTTTGTTTTAAAAAGCTTGCATCGCTTGTGTTGAAACAACATTATTTCATCAGAAAAAAATCAAAAATAAGATCTGCGGAGGTAATTATTCAATTTTTTTAATAGAAATATGGCAAAAGAAGCTAAGTCCATATACAACTATATATGTAATATAAGAGACCAGGACAAGAAAGATACGCTCAGGAAAAATGACTTAAAATTCAACTGTCTTGTGCATTGATACAAGTGTATTGTCCGAGGACATATTTTATAGAACTTTTCAGAATCTAATTTTTTTTTGTACCTGAAATAGAATTGCATTTGTCCATACAAACTGGCATTCTAATGAAACCGTCCAATTAATACGAAAACCCTAATAAATATAATATATTATGGGCTCTTGGAATTTGTAGAGTTAGGACATGAAGCGGCAACATTACAACTTCTGCTCCATAAGTAAGTTCGGCTAAAGCTATACCCGTAATCCCAACATTGGTGTCGTCTGGAAATACGTATGTAGAGTAACTTGGGTGAATTAGTCGCCAAATCGTTTACAAAAACGACGAATAAAAGAAGAGTCAGAATAGAATCTTAAAGTGCATCGCTCGGATTGTCTGAAAAATGATTTGTATAGAAACTAATCTTGCTGACACTGTAATGAGCGCACATTTTCTACATTATAGTTAATAGAGAGATTGATCATTTCCATAAAACCATGTTGAAAGGACAAAGTAAATTATTGCTATATAGGAAATTATATATTGTTTATATATTCTATATATTTTCTGCCATACATTGTAATTCTCACTCACCTTACAAAAGAGTTTATCAGTTTCCAAGTGAATTCAATTTTTTTCGCTCTAATGTGAATAGTATTTCTAAAAGTCTACGCACTGGTGTCGGTACCATATTTAGGTAATATTACATTTTTTGTCGCACTAGGATTACTTAGTCAGACTAAAATAGAATAAATTTCAATATCAAAGACAGGATGCGTATTTATAAATAGATACATAATCAATACCTACGTCCGTGAGTTTGATAACGTACAACCGCAACTAGCTTTACTGCAATCATTTTTGGTATATAAATATGTATGCATGTATGTATGCAACAAGTAGTCGTGTTTGGTCAATCATGTAATAGAAGATTGATTCATGTCTAACTTGAAGTGGAAAGTTGGTAAAACACTTGATTAAGATGTAGTATATATACTGCTTTAATAACGCTAGGAGTTTTCAAACGACCTACTTCCAAAATTGTCGTGCTTCAGCTCCTGAGTGACTCTTCATGGAAATTTCAAGCTTACCAAGATTGTTTTCACAAATGTTGTTTTAAGATATGACAGTAATAAGCGCATTTCAACACACAGACAGAAAAATATCATCAGTATTGCAAATAAAGAATGAGTTCTTTCGACTACGGAATGGTAAACTTTTCGTAGGATTCATACGTCCCTAAATACAATCGTTAGTCTTCATTTAACACCTTTGTGTTATATACCTACACAAAATGGAAGGAAACCACATCAAGCAAAATTATCGTTCACATCATTCTCGAACAGGCCTGAAATATTTAGTTTGCTTTTCTGCAAAATTAGTATAAATTAATGCCGTATAGAAATTTTTGCTCATCGTTACTGTATTGAAAATTCATTGCAAACAGTTTCAAATAATATGGAAAAACTTGAAATTGTGGAATCAACGAATGGTCGAGAAATTGTACTTTATTTTGAAGATTTCTTTGCAAATAAAAACTCGAAAAGTTGTCATTTTGATTGAACTATACACAATTCATGTTGATATAGAAAGTTCACGTGACAACACAAATTATGCTCGTCATCTACATATGTACCTTTGTCAGACAACAATCATCAACATTTATGTTCTTTGATAAAATCCAGAATTCCCCAATGGAGACCAAAGAAAATCACAACTGATTTCGAAATTGCGGCTACGCAAGCTGCTCGGAAAATTTTTCCGGATGCAATAGTAATTTCCATCTCAATCTGTATTTGTTACAAATTTTGAAACTCTGTCCAACTGATCGAAGACTGTAATCTTTCAATGATTATTTCGTGGATTAGTTGTTAGTAAATTCCACAATAGGAGACAGGAGTTGGATTTGCTACAATGAAGAACACAAAACAACCAACGCTTCCGAAGCTTGGCATAGTAAATTGAATCGTATAATGGACAAACAAAAACCAAATATTCTGGAGCTTACAAAATCATTGGATGAAGATTTTAAACATTACGGAAAAATGTATGGAGCACCTTATACATTGCTTAAGATTCTAAATATTATACAGGGAAATCTTATTATCCAGATAGTTTTTCCACTTTTAGGTCAATGATAACACGCAATTCTAACAAAAGTCAAATTTATTCCAAAACCTTTACAAAATTTATAATCTGGTTTTCGTAACAACTTCTTCAGTGGAATAAAATTGACATTTATACAGGGAAATTAAAAGCGAACGAGTATATATAACTTTATTACCAATTTTAAAGGTATTCTTTAATATTTTATGCCACCTCATCGTGCTTTGGTTACAGCACGAACTCTTTTGGGTTTACAATTATAAATGGATACTTTCTGCTTTAGTATTGCCAACAAATTTTCTATCGGTCATAAGTCTGGAGACTGAGAAAGCCATGGAAGCAGGAAAACAACATTATTAGTGAACCACTCTGTAGTCTTTTTCGCGCTGTGGCAAAGAGCAGTTTATGGTAGGTTTTGTTTAGAAATAAGTGACTCTACACATTCAATAAGTTAAAGGATTATATTTCAAACAATTTTATGGAATTTGTTGCGATAAGTGAAACTATGAAAGATCGGGTGGAAGGACGTAATAATTACGTATAATTGTCACAGCAAATTATATTTACTACTCATTCAATGGCAGAATATTAATAATCTTCAAGTTTGTGTTAAAACAATAAAAAAAGGTGTACTATACGTTTGCATATTATGATGAATAGAAAAACGTATGCATGTGTTATAAACTGGAATGCAATAAATGGAACATACATATAAAGAAATCATAATCGGTACAAGTAAATTTCAGCAGCTATCCGTAACAAAAAGTAAATTCCACGCTTAGCACAGAAAGTAATCCTGGCGTAACCGACGTGAAGCGTTATGAACGGGAAATCCGCTATTATGCTGCTAGAGATATACAATTCAGTTTATGATTTATGCTTCTTCGATTTATTACTTTGAATAACACTACTTATACATTCACAAAGAGTATAGCGTTCGAGGTTCAGTGAAAGTTTGGAATTTTTATAAACGAAAACAAAGTCGCAGACTCTTATATAATTGAAATTTCGGTTTAAGTTTTTTTTTATCTATTGTTAGTTATCCTAATGAACTTTACCAGCTTAATCTATTAATCCTCGAGATCGTTACCGTCGCTAATACAATACTTCAATAAATGATTAAATAAATACGTAACAGATATAAATAAAAATCATCGACAATGTAGGCGTGATTCAATGAACGTACATAACTTCTTAATCCAAACGATATTTAGGATACTACACGTTCCACCTTATAGTAAATAATCCATATCTCATTGTCAAAATTAAGCTTGTAAGTTGATAATAGCAAACTAGAATGTACTTTACTTTAAGAAATTATCGTAGATAAGCAATTTGACCAGACTTTACTTCTAACGAATTTTCTCAAACAGAGGCATGTCAGATATATGAGCCAATAAAATTCACTATAAAATCAATTCAAGGATATATATGTATAAAGTATTCACGCGCATATCGCATAGCATATTTTCATAGTCGTATAAAATCAATACAAACTCTATTATTGTAATTGGAGACAAACTTCTCTAATAGTATTTTTTACATATAATCTGTCATTAGAACCTTCAATTTCGAAGCCTTGCACTGGAAGGTCGTTGAGCTTGAGGTCATTACCATACAAGGTGATTACTACGTTCTACATAGAAGAACCAAAACACATTAATTACAATTATCAAGATATTACGTATCTGGAAAAATACTTAACTGCCAATTATAAATATGTATTAAAATTAAGTGCAACGCCTAGCTAAATAATTTTTATCTATTGTTCGATTGATATATAAACGAACACATAAGGAGTTGTAATTTGATAATGAATTAGCACTCTTTAACAGAGTTAAATAAAATTATTATTTTCATCGTTATTATTTAAAATTTCTCTAGTTTAAATATCCTCCAAATAAGCAATAGAAAATAATGCTTCTGACGCTTGTCCTTGCTTTTTAGCCTATATCTTGACGTATGTATTATCCGCAAATATTGTCTTATTACATAGTAGGATAGTTATAGTTTTAAATTAAGAAATACTTAAATAAGGTAAATAACGAACACCTACCAGAGATTAGATAACTATATTTATTTTAAATATTTAATTATCGCTGTTTTATTAAATTTGTTGTATCATATTTTTATGTAAAAAATCCTTTTCAATAACTCAGTCCGTCAGGATTGACCAAAATCAAAATTTGACAGTTAGCGGTGTTCGCTTGTTAACAGAATAGGTATCTTTTAGAAAAAGTTAGAAAAGTTTACATACTATATACACGACCTGAAACTCAGACGGTAGGGAGAGTGTATATATTGTAAAGAAAATGCAACAATATTATCCGAGATATTATCCAAACACAAGAAAAACTATATAACAATAATATTAATAAAATATTTTTATGCAAATTCCACTACAAATAAACAACAAATTCCAAAACATTTAAAAGAAATATTTGAAACAAGACAACTAAAGACAAATTCAACATCAGTCTAAAACTCGGACGCGAGTAACTACTTACCTATATCTAGAAATAAAATTTTAACGCTTAATTTTAACATTAATATTTGGTTGGTAGTCCTTTATTTCGGTGAATACAGTGCAATCATTTTGGCATAGACTGCACTAAAATTTTATAGAATGAGGTATACTTTTGCCCTTTCATCAAATAGTACAGCTCTTATGTAAATCTTTACGGGAATAGATGTTCCGCTGTCGTATTTTTTTCCATATAACTCCAGAAATTCTCGATTATATTCGCATCAGGTGATTGACGAAGAGTTTCTAAGGCGTGCTGGCAATTTTAAAGTAACCAGGAGTGAACCACGTGGGTTTATATTTACGATCGGTAACTTGGTAAAAGTAAAAATCTTCTGTAGTTACCAATTTTTCAACATTTTCTTGGAAATTCGATTTTAATATATTTAAGTATACGTATTCATGATTCCAGGCCGTGCTTTAGTGCAGTGCGTAAATTCTTTTCTAGCAGCTCTTCGTTGGGTCTCCTCCATACCCAACTTTTGCCATTCGATCAGAAGAGGTAAAATGTCGATTCGTCGGTAAAAAGTAGTCGGTAAGACTCCAGAAAGAAAAATCATTTTCTAAACAATTTTGTACAAATTTCATCCGCTTTATTCTATTCCGTTTACTGATGTACGGTTTCTTTCGGGCAACCCAACCGTTGAAATCATGTTTTCTTAAGATTTTTCGGATGATCTCAGGATTGGATTCCCTAAGTACTTCTCCACTTCTTTAACTAATTGTGCAACGCTTTATCTAAGGTCGTTTTTATTTTTCATATAATCCAATGTTCGTCAGCTTCAGTAAATAATTTTTGAGAACTCGTTCGCGGTTTGTTGGCTATTAATATAGATTTCTTATATCGATTTATAATATCATTAAGAGTAGAATTGGCATCTGTCAACGATCTTTCCTATCTATCGAACAGATTTACCATCACTATGATGCACTATCACTAAGTTTCTTATTTCCACAGAAGTTTGACCATTCTGACGTCCAACCTTTGTAGTAATACTACTTTGAAACAAATATACGGGTGTTTATAACATGCTTTATTGCCGATTTGCTAAAACAAACCAATCTATAGCGGAAATGATAAATCAATTTAGTACAATATCTGCATTGTCCAGGTTTTATGTTGATGTGGAATTGGCACATGTTTTTTGAAGATAGAATATTTTATATCAAGAGAATAAATTTATTTACATTTACTTTTAAAGATTGAAAGTGCAATATTATATGTAGTCAAATGTGTACATATTTCTTTTATTTAAAAAATATCAATTAGCATTCAAATCTTTTACTAGGATTATGTGGGCTATACTGTCCGATGTTGAGCCACTGTAAGTCACGTCCAATTCTAATCAATCTTATTATGTAATAACTTCTGCAACCTTCACACGCTAAACTTAAATTTGAATCAATAGATCTGCGGCTATGTTGTTTAAGTACTATAGTATTTTTTGTTTATTGCAGAAATATTGGCATTAGATGTTTGCTTAAAAAATTGTAGTTGATAAAATTGAATTTGGTGGACGATTATTGCCTAATCGTGTTTTGAGACCTTATTAAAACTTTCTCTTTATTTTTCAAAGGTGTTAGAAACAAATCAATCCAATTTTTAGTATGACGGGCTTTAGTCTTGTGATTGTGTTACAGAAATCTTCATTACTTATCTCATTGGAAAAGCCATCCTATCCCTTGTGCTACGCAATCTTCAGTATGCACCGAAACAAAGGATTCGTGAAGTGGTAAACCGGTAAGATTAGATAAAACACGCTAAAATATTCTTACTTTATATGAACTATTAATGGTAACTAAAACTAAACATTGCATACATGACAGGACCAAAAGAAGGTAAATATTACTAGAACTATACAGGAATTATTTTATGAAAAACGCAAGGAAATCAAGGTTAATACACACTCTTTCAGCTATACATGCCACAATTATTAAAATACCATCTACCATATGACAGAATTTGTTCTTAGCGGATGTAATGTCACGGTGAGGCAGACGTATTCAGAATTATTTCCGCCTGCCTCCAGTTTCAATTTTTCTCGTAGATATTTATGAGACCTTAGGGTTCAAATATATATACCTACGTAAAAATAAGCTGCTCCCGTGTAGTACACGTATACAATATATGTACATACAGTACATTGCAAGAATGTATACATAGATCTTTTTGTAAAAGTTGCTCGGATAGATTTTTGCATACTACTTCTTCGAAGTTCCAGAAAAAAAACGTATTTTTTAAGCTAATCTACTTGTGTACGATGAAAATAAAATTTGGAGTGGCGATTTAGTATTATGAGGTGGTTTTTATGATGAAATTTTCAAAAATTTGCAAAATTACAGAGAAAAAATATCTCCTTACCATCAATAGAACTTTTTTGTTTTTTGGTTTACAAGCACGAAATTAGCATCACCTAATAGACCAGTTAAAATGTCAAAAATAAGATCCTCTCAAATTACTTATTGTAGAAAAATCGTTTCTTAATCTTATTAGATAAACCAAAAACAGTTTTATTTAACTTTAAATATCTCGGAAAATAATGACTTAATCGTTATCAAGGGTGAATATGTTGTTTACATAGGATGTATGGTAGAATAATCGACAAATTGTGCTAAAATGACAATTCCGCCAGTGACATACATATATTCAAACTTGAGTGTTGACCTACCTGGATTTTTGCTGTTTAAACTATTTTTAGCCATAAACCTTCCGAAATTTCTCATTTTTCTCGAAAATCAAGCATAATACGTAAGTTTCTACAAGAGGACCTTATTTTTTGGCATTTTAACTGATCTATTAGGTGCTGCTAATTTTAAAAAACAAAAAAGTTCTATTGATGTTAACACAGAGGGATACGTGTTTCTATTTGCTTTAATTTTGCAAATTTTGGAAAATTCCACTAGAAGAACCATCTCATAATACTAAATTGCCATGCCAAATTTTATTTTCATCGCACAAGTAGATTGGCTTAAAGATGCAAAAAACGATTTTTTTTTCTGGAACTTTGAAGTCCTTCATGTCGAAAACGGTGCGATTTTGAATAACGCTATTTTTGGCCAATGGTTCTTATTTGACACGTACTATCTCTAGTTAAAATATTTCCCATAATTAACGAAGCACCCTGTATAAAGAGGCAGAATTGTCAGAAGACGAACAATTGTAGATCCTTCAGTAATACATAATAAGCTTGGAAAAACGTCATGATAGATAGAATTTGATTTGGAAGACAGTAACAGAGTACTGGTAACTACTATACTATTAATGCTTTATACTCCAGACAATTTTAGGCAGATGAAAGGCCTGTCCTTTAATGGAAGTTCTTTATTCAAAAATGTCAAATTGTTGTCCGTGGATACGAACTTTATCAAGACATGATGAATTATTATGAACTACATATTTTAGATAAATAATAGAATTATTAGTTGTATTTTGACAAATGATACATTATTTAAAATTAATTCGAAACACAAAAATGTAAAATTATTATCGACAACTAAACTCACATTGCGTTTTCAATTGCATTGAGTTTAGTTGTCGATAAAAAATTTTACACTTTTGTGTGAATAATTGCTTGTTGATTCAAAAAAAACTACTAGCTACTTTTACAATGATAATGTAACATTATAGCAAATAATAATAGTTTCCGAAGAAAGATCCATATTTTAACATTTTTCACTATATGCAGGTGCTTTATACTTTGCTATATTGTCCCTAATGTAGAAATTTTGGTTTTTCTTGTCTACCGGGTTTTATCAACTAAAAGATTCAATACATTTAACGTGGCATTTAAAATAATTTGGAGCTCAATATACCAAAAAGTTTCAGAGTATTCGAAAGATAGTTAAACGTTGAAAATTGTACAGCTTATTACATCATATTCAGCTGTGTAGCGCAGTGCCTAGCGCGCTCGCTTCACAGTCTGGTGGGATCGGGTTCGAATCCGATGCGTTCTTTCTGAATTTGGTTTTCTGTAGTTTCCCAAATTCCACGGCAAATGCAGAAAGATAACATCTTAAGTCGGTCTACAGCCGCAGGCGTAATAATAACTCACGGCCAGCCGATGCCCCCTGTAATTGGCGCAAGCTGTTGGGGGATGCTAAGGCATGAATTATTATTATTATATTTTGACAGCACAACAAGTCGCAAATCATCCTTTTTCCGACCACTCTTAATGTGGTGTAATCTTTAGCAAACTCTGAAGTTACATGTGACTGAGTTCCCAAAGACCTTCACATCTTTGACACACTGTGAGAGGTGGCCAAATGTTGAAAGTGTTACCTACAGTCGTTGTTTTCTAATGTTCCTGGACCATTGAAGTTGCATATAACAGTTTCGAGTGATGTGTAAACTCTGGAAATGAGTAACATATTGCTGTTTATTATCAATTTATCTTCGTCTTTAAGGAAAGTAGTAGTGGGGTTTCTAATGATTGCATTAGTTGAATCTGCAAATGTATTTAAAGAAGCGTCAACTGATGAATTAGGAGTTTTTTGTTAGATAATGAGCGATGTTATAGCAGTTCTTGTCGAACATTTCCGTGATGTTGCCGTTGATTTGTATTTGCTTTTCGTATGAGAGTGGTGATTGTTCTGAGTTGAGTTTTGACAAAATTGGGAACTGGAGTATATTTCGTCGTACGAATTTTACTGGTTTGTGGTAATTTATTTATTTGGATGCCGGTTTTCACAGTTTATCACACATTTCAAAAACCGTGACAGATTAGCAAATGATGAAAATGGTACCACCAGCCTAATGTCCCTAGATTGTAAAAAATAGAAATTCGTTTGTGTACTTACAATATTTTTTATCTAAACTTAACATTATACATATCTATGACGAAATACATTGTATTTTTCGCAAGACTATATTTAGGGACCTTCAGGAAATGATTAAACAATGGTTTTCGATTAACTGTGGTTTAAACACATTAGATATCAACTTGTATTATTTCAGCGTTTGACCGCCTCTCGAAGTTTGGCATAAATGTGGCGAAATTTAAAACCTCTATTATTAATTAATGGTTTAACAGTGACTTTCAATTTTTGAGCGGTTAAACCGGGTTAAAAACATGAAAAAACGTATGTATCTTCAACGTTTGGCTTCTTGCTTAAATCATCTTAACTTCACAAAATCTTTACCATCGGGTTCCTAAATATGCCTGTGGTGATTATAACCCAACCGAAATTTTGTCGATAAAAATGATGGTTAATAGTGGTAAATAAGTGATCAATCATTTATGATACTTTTTATCACTGTGGTGATCTGCAAATAATATTGTATGTAAATAAATACGCTTTATCTTTGCAGCTCTATATACACGCAATTCGTGAACACTTCCAATAAGTGGATCGCTAACTTTCTGTACTTTTAAATTATATGAGTTCCCTTTTGAATACATCATTAAAACTCATTTCCAGTTGGATATTCTAAGTATACATGTTTTGCACAATTGAAATCCTTACTTAGTTATTTATTTGTCCGTCAAAATTAACTACAAATACGTGTAAGCTCATTTAGAGTAGATAACTATACAATCAAGAATTAAAAGTACTTCTACAGTTGGCAAAGACTTTAAGTAGATACCTACTACATATATTCGTTTCAATGGTCAATGTTGAAGAAAGTTATAGAATAACGGTCACAGTTCCATAATAGTAGATATTTGGCAATACCACATGCATAGTCATAAGACAGTATATTATGTGACTATGAGGCAACCACACTATACATTTTATATTCCAAATACATACTGTATACTATTGTAATTAACTGAGAAAACAATATAACGGACAGGATGTCAACTTATTGTTCTCACATTATTAATTTGTCAGTGCGATGCGGTCTTTCTCCATAAAATAACTTTAACGATGCTTCAATGATATTTATTTTATCTTCTACGCCGCATTGGAGTATTTAAAAATTTAATAATAAATGTGTAGCCGGACGTTTTTGGTTTTCTTCGGTAAAGTGCACTTCTTTGAGGTCACTGAACGCGTTTGATTTTATAGCTTCTTTTTGCCACTATACTCACACGCGCGGATTTCTTCTTATGCTATTTTTGAATGACATATATTTAGATTTGGATATCTGGATTCCGTAGGGGCATCACACGCAAAACTATTTACCCATATATGAAACTTTCAAGGGTTCTTGTTAATGTAATGCAATAATCCTAATGCTGTTCGATTGGTGTGTATAATTCCGTTTTAGAATAATTGATTATTTATATAAAGCCGTTACATCACAGGTTACGTTAAGTGTAAATTAACACACGTTTACGCACCGTGAGATTTTTATTTTTGGCTCTTTTCCACCTCTGATGTGACATAATTACACCTTTCATTTTAAGAATGTTGAACAGAGTAGTTTTCTTAAACAAATCAATACTACAGCAGCTCTTGCAAGTTTCGTTTGAAGTATATTTAAAGCACTTTAAACAATTACCCTAGTTAGTTTTAATTCTTCTAAATATCTTGGCCGGTTTATAAAATAAAATAAAATATTACTTTCGTCGGGTTCAGTGACTGAATTTCATTTGTTACAAACCTTATTAGTAAGTAATATTCAATAACGTAAAAGGCTGAAGTACAGCTTAATGCTGTAGCTTTGAAGTTACAAGTTAAAAATGTCTGTGACCAAGACGTATCTAACGTGGACGTATAAACCAGAAACCAGGAAATGATGCTAGCAAAGAAGATACGCTTAAAATCCGCAAATCCAAGCAAATTCTTCCAGTATGATCCAAGACGTATCTCTAAATCAGAAGCCAGGAAATGATTCAGCTTCATCTTGTTGGAATCAAATTTCTTTCGTGTTTAGTCTTTTCCTGCACGAATTTCTTGGAAAACGTTACTGATCATTTCAGTGTGTGACCATTATCACCAGTATCACCATCAATTGTCAATGTTCGCCTACCTTCTTAAAAAACCTTGGCACCGATTAGTACCGATAGATCTGCTGCCTACCATCCCGAACAAATAAAAGTATTTCACCTCCTCTTCTCAATCACACTTCTAACCAAAAAACACCCTGCTAATTACGTTAGTTGTAACAAAACAATTTACTTGTTGATCATCTCAGAAAGTTGAGTTTCATACGTGAATTTCATTGTTTTGGCGTCCACTCCAGTTTTCTTTTTGACTTCATGCTCTCTGCTATACTATTCGGAAACACGAAAATATTGTTTTGATCTACTAAATTGTAAGATGCATTTATAAGATTTTTTTCTGATATAAAGTGGTGATTAGGAGTAAGTCACCTGGATGGATTGACCCAGTAAACAGTCTTTGCTTTAAGTTACAAGTGTTACAGATGTATGTATCTGCCAAGGTATCTGTTAATATAGTACCTATATGATCAAAAATCGAAATTAACGAATTTCGATGTAGTTGATAACATACTACCTAAAGCACAAATAGAAATTCATAGCGAGTCCAGATCTTGATAAATCTAAATAAAGATTATAGACTTAAGTATCATTTGAATTCAAATTGAACTTGGTGGTAGCCCCAGTTTTATTTGATAGATACTGTGCTATCTTTGATACAATTAGAGAACAAATATAACATAATACCAATAGAGAATATCGTAGGAATTCAATACATCAACTGCTTCAGTGGAGTTGAATATCTTCCGCCCTTCATAGGAATATATGTTCTGTTACCTTTAACGAAGTAATGTACCACATACGGGTTGTTCTCTAGTCAGACAAAACCATCAGGTGTAGGGTATAGAAAAGTTGTATTGGGTAAAATCGAGGGTGAAATAATTTATCTCGTTGAGATAAGTAGGTATATGTTGAGCCACCAATGCTAAAACTATAAACTCTCAACTTCGAATGTTACAATTTAGAAATGATTTTGAATTTCGTTTTCAAAACATTTTCACTATCTTAAATCTTCCAATATCTATTAGTTATGTATGTAGCTGCCTATATCAGTATCTTAAACTGTGGTGGCGATATCTTATTTGAATATTTGTAAATTCAGTAAAAATATTATATTCTTTAATGTGCAGTAAACTAAACTGGGTGCTTCAATTTCTATAGTAAGTCATCTGAAGTCAAAACCAACATTAAACTACTACAAAATATCGCCCTTTTTAACCGGTTTTAACATTTCTAATTATAAAATAATAATATCAATATTAAGTACACGACATATTGAGAATTTAATATTGGTATTTTCTTGTAATAATCTTAAAAAATTACTTCTCTAGCATCATAATAAAATTATACAATAAACTGTAGTAACTGGTGTATTGGAATAAGCCAGAGATTAAAAAATTGTTATTGAATTTAAATATTTTCTTATGATGGTCTTTCAACCTGTGTATTACAGTCTTTAAGATCTTATGTTTCTTACAATTTCTTATTTAAATTATTTGCAATTTTTTATTATTTATTTATTGGCAAAAAGGTTTTGTGTAGCAATTTATATTTTAAGTGTGATCCTGTTATCTCTTCCATATTTTAAACCGTAATAAATATGGTATAATAAGAAACAAACTTGTTTCGTGTTAATTTTAATATGTGTTAGTTATATTACATAATACAAAACCAGTAAACCAACAATATTAGTTATAAATAATGAACTTACCAGTTGATTTTGAGCAGTAGAAATATCACAAATTCTTCCCCACATTGTAGGTTCAGAATCATACAGTCTATTAGGCTCCCAACCAACAACTTTCAAATGGTCACGAACACCAGTAAAGAGACACTCACCATCTGGATTAAAACACACACATCGCACAGATCCTAAATCGTGTTCACTTGACACTAAATTAAAATTTTCCAAATCGGAGAAGTTCACAGTTCTATCAATACTACCACTTGCTAACAAAAATTCATGTGGGTGAAACTCCACACAAGTTACAGAATTGATATGATCTTTAAATTCCCGTAACACACGTCCCACCCTCAGATCCCATATTTTAACACTAGCATCTTCTCCACCTGATGCAATCCATTGTCCATCAGGACTAAATTTTAAACTATTCACGCTACCTTTATGTCCTGGATAAGTAAATATACAGCCTTTTTTTCGACTATCCCAAATTCTAATTGTCATGTCTGCACTACCCGATGCTAGAAAATCACCATATGGATGAAAATCAACACATTTGATGCTTTCTCGATGGCCAGTAAGTGTTCTAACAAGTTTCGCAGCTTCAAGATCCCATACTTTGATAGCTCCTCCCCGTGAACCAGCACAAACGAGCTCTTCTACATGATTAAATTGAACACATTCAACAGCAGTGGTGTGTCCACTCAAGCTCATGAAACAGCTTTGTTTACCAATAGCCCACAAATTCACTTTCTTATCATCACCACCAGTTACCATCACACGACCAGATTTATGTCCCAAAGCCAAACAGTTAACATTGGCATTGTGCGCAACAAACTCTTCTGTAAAAATGTAATTTCCATTATTTTTTTAATCCTTAAAATAAATAAAATTGTACTTACGTAGTTTCCAAGATCTTTTAGTTAATGATGCCATTGTATGTTGAACAATAAAAAAAACACTCAAATTAATGGTTAGGAAACTTGAATTTGAAAAAAACTTTCATCTTATATCTGCCCAATATTTTATTTTAGTAAAGTGATAAGATGATAAAGGACTTGAGTTTCATTTCGACACAAAAATCGTACAAAAATGATAATAAATAAAACATGTAGTCAGCTCAAGTACGACTTCAGACGTTTCCTTGACATGTTTGACAAAACCATACCATTTACGTACAGATTTTAAGACACCTCTCAAACACACGAATATATAACAAACTGAATAAACATTTCTTAATTTCTAGTGCATAAGGATTAGAATGGCATATCTGTAATATCCCACTATTTAAAGGTTTAAACCATGAAACCTACACATCGTCTTGTGTAGAATATCGTATGGATAATTCTCATATTGTTCACTTTACATACAGACCGTTCTGAATGCGAATGTGTGGTTATACACACGTCTGCTCTACAAATATTTACAATAAACTTAAGTCTTAAGAGAACAAGAAATGAATTTCATTTGCCATGGTATACTTGGACTATGGTTAATCTGTTATTTATATGACATGAGTATGTCTCACAGATGCAGCAAGCCTAAATAGGATTTTAATAATTTTCGGAACGTATCCAAACCATCCAAACGGGTCTACTTCGTGCAATATATATACTCTCTAGAATTCATACAGAGATTATGCCTTAACTGGTAGCAAGTTCTCTTAGAATTATTCAATATATTTAGTTGTTATCTTATTAATGAAAGCTTTATATAGTCCAATATTTGATCCAATTAATTTTTTCTTTATTTGTGTTCAGTTTCGTTTTCTGACGTGTCAAAAAAGCTGCGGTGCATATGACACAAATTTTTAATTTTCGTAAATGGATAGACAGCATTTAATTATTTAATTCAAAAAGTGTATTCAGTGAATATTTAGGTGTAGTGTTTCGCAAACATGGATTTTATTTACAAGATTGTATCGTATTTTGTAACACCAAGGTGTTACGACGAATACTTTGTAAAATTTAATTTTTTTGATGGTAATACTTGAACTTTTTATCAATAATTACTTGTATATATAATAGATAACGTTTTTAGTGGACTGTTTCAAGTTTACATTAAGTAAAGGACTAGGATTTGGAATTATACTAGGTTCAATCCTTGTAAAACTACCACAAATACTGAAGATAGTCAACAATAAAAGTGGTGAAGGCATAAATTTATTAAGTGTTACATTGGATTTATGTGCAATTACAATTTACTTGTCTTACAATTATGTAAAAGCATTTCCATTTAGCGCCTGGGGAGATAGTTCATTTTTAGCAGTGCAGACTGTAGCAATTGCTGCGTTAGTTTTATTTTATAATAAAAAACTAGTGCAGTCAATTTTATATATAGTGGCATATTATGGTATTACGTTCATTCTGGCTGGTGGACTTACACCAGTTAGTGTATTATGGACACTTCAAGGCTTTAATATACCTATACTAGTCATAAGCAAATTACTCCAAGCTCATACCAATTATCAAAATGGCAATACGGGACAATTATCAGCAGTTACATTATTATTATTATTTTTAGGCTCAGTAGCTAGAATATTTACCTCAATTCAAGAAACTGGTGATAATATGGTAATTATTACCCATTCTGCCTCAGCATTTGTCAATTCTATTCTAGTTGTACAATTATTATATTATTGGAATGTAGACATAGCACATAAGAAGAGTGAATAGAAATGTGGTAAACAGATTATAAATATATAGCGACCAATTGAATTTATACTATATAGATTGATTTAATAAAATTTTCTTGTACATTCTTTGATTTATATCTTGTATCCTATACTGTATTAGCATATTCTAATAGGATTAAGGTTGGACGTGTTTCCGAAAGTAGGCAGTTTGCTATACGACAGTGCAATGTTGGTTGCTTAGAAATTCCAATAAATAAATTATAAATAAGATTTTCTTAATTGCTAATAAAGACACAATTTTTGAGAAATTTTTTAAATTATATTGACGTATCATTGCTATAAGTTCGTTTTATATTAGTAAGTTGGCAATCGGCATCTGTCAAAATTCCGGAACCATCTTTTAATACTTGTGCTTGTACACCGGTTTTTTCCGATTGGTATAATTTTAATTGAAATTGTATTACCAATTAATGTAAGATCTAATTATATAATTTTTATTTTGCAATTATTAAGTGCATATTAGTATAGCTCTATTATCTTTACTATCATTCAGTTTAGTCATTGCGCAATTTAAGGTTATGTTTGATTTATAGGAGCAATGTCTGCGGCACAGTTATTCAATAGAATTGGACAAATAGGGCTTGGTGTTGCCTTAGTCGGTGGTGTCGTGAATTCAGCCTTATATAATGGTAAATCCATATGTTTACAATGTATTTAAAATAATTATTGTTGTTTCTTAGTTGATGGAGGACACCGAGCTGTAATATTTGATAGATTTAGTGGTGTTAAAAAGAGTGTGGAAGGAGAAGGAACTCATTTCTTCATTCCATGGGTGCAGAGACCCATCATATTTGATGTCCGTTCCAGGCCTCGAAATGTTCCTGTTATGACTGGAAGTAAAGGTATTATACTTCATTGCAAGTTGAAATTTAAAATTTGCCATATTTGAATATTCATAATATATCAGTGTCAAATTATTCCATTTTTGTTTAATATATTATGAATGATAAACCATTCTCATTCTCTAATATGACCTATAGAATATTATTGTCTATGCAAATGGATAGATAATTAACGAGATGGGTCTGCAGTCGTTTTCAACCCATGGTGTATTTTTGCCTTTTCTTTTAAGTGTCTCTAGATTTGCCAGGGTTGTCTACATGTAGCTCGCCATGTCTGGATACAGTTCATCAACGCATTCTATTGTCAGTCTGGCTTTCCCCTTGCATTGGCAGATGTGGAGCGATGTCTCTTTCTGTCTGACATAATCTGCACATAGAAAAGTGTGGTATATACAAAATAAATTCCATTTAATTATTTATAAGAATTGAGCTAATTATAACTAAATATTTATTAGACTTTGTAACCGCATGTGTTATATTCAAGGCTACTTCTTTCAAAAATATATTTATTCACTATGTGGGCTTCCTCCATTTGAAACTTTAGTAAATTCAAGCAGTGTTGCTATTTTCTGTATGGAATGTTGTATTGCAGCAAGTAATATTGGAGAAGCAGTTTTTAGCACAGTGGGGTGTTCATATACACGAAAAGCTTCCTAATTCAAATTAAACAATGAAATCTTAACATCACTATAATCAAGAATATAGACTTAATTGAAGCTTCCAATTTCTTCGCATCTACTTCTACTAACGATTTAAAATGGCGTGTTAGATCGATGCAAAACACAAATAATGTGTACGACACTAATGAGAATTCGATTTCAGCTATGTTAATTCACAGAGGAAATCTCACTTCAGATTTTGCATCATCGGGATTGTCATTAACGGCGAAACTACAAAATTATTCATAGATGAAGAAATTTTTTCTAAAATATATTTGGCATAAGGGCCTTTTGTTCTTTGCTGTAAAGCTTAATATGTAATACTAGGAGATTAATTTCTACGCTTATACAATATATACGTATTTTAAGTAGATCGTACAAGTTAGTGCAATGTTGACTTTCCATGTACATACATGCAAAGCATAATTATTTAAGAGATTTAGTGTATCTTCTTTTCAGATCTACAGAACGTAAACATCACCCTTCGTATCTTATTCAGACCAATGCCAGATCAATTGCCAAAAATATACACTATCCTAGGTCAAGATTATGAAGAAAGAGTGCTTCCATCAATTACAACAGAAGTATTGAAAGCTGTAGTCGCTCAGTTTGATGCTGGTGAATTGATTACACAGCGAGACCTCGTGTCTCAGAGAGTTAGTAATGATCTAACAGAACGTGCGGCACAATTTGGTGTTATTTTAGACGATATTTCTATTACGCATTTAACTTTTGGTAAAGAATTTACACAAGCTGTTGAATTAAAACAGGTAGCACAACAAGACGCAGAAAAGGCGAGATTTTTGGTAGAAAAAGCAGAGCAAACCAGGAAAGCTACTGTTATATCAGCAGAAGGTGATGCCCAAGCAGCTATTTTGTTAGCAAAAGCTTTTGGCGACTCTGGTGAAGGTTTAGTTGAACTCCGACGTATAGAAGCTGCAGAAGATATTGCCTATCAATTATCAAGATCAAGACAAGTGTCTTATTTGCCTTCAGGACAGAATTTACTTTTAAATGTTCCGACCACTCCTAATTAAATGCGCGTTTGATATGAGTGACAGATAAGGTACAGGAACTTTATAAACTTAGAGTTTGTGCATGTCAGATGTTATTAAATGAAGATACCGTATGAATTTTTTGACATAATCGGTACATACATGCTCAAATCTCTAATATGCATTCATTTAAGCATTTAGTGGTAATAGATTTAAGAACAAATTGTTTATATTGAGTTTTCAGGTTTTCTTGTATTGGAAACAATAGTTGTTAATAAAACTTGGCATATTTTCAGAGTATCTCTGTTCTTTCTTTTTAATGTAAAAAATTATTTTGTATTCCCTTCCATTGCGGAGTATCTTTAGGAACGCCATCTTTATCGCTTTGGCTTGTTTATGATGTGTATATCGTTATTTCGGTGTTTCTAGACTTTCTGTAGTTAATGTACTATCACCTGTGTATTTGCTATTTCTAACCGAAGAGACTTATTTTTTCTGATAGATTTATGAATACGGGAAAAAATACAAACTTGGTTGTATTGGGGAACAGTTGCGTTCTATAATACATACATAGTTTTTAAAATATGTATTCCAAAAAAAA